>DWQT01002214.1:0-14656 GCA_018244895.1 Myscelus amystis hages | reverse complement strand
AACGTGTTCACACAGCGGTTGATGCGACAATAAATATTGTGTCGCAATAAATTTACCAATTACAGACACTCGTGTTCCCACAGAGACATTCGATGTATACACTGAGTGTACGGTGTATAGTGTCGTAGTCTGAACCGGCCTTAACTGTACCTCACTGTTTCGCTTCTAGCGCACTATATTATGGCGTTAACTCATACAACTACATAAGCACAATACACATACATAAATATAAGTACAACACAAGCAAGCATAAGATCTACTCAAATGATTAAGATACCGAGGAAAGTGTAACTAATTAATACTGGACACATGTGTATGTGTGTGTGTGCCTTCGACAATCATTTTTCATCATGTACAAAAACGTGCATGGATGAATGACGCATGGAAAGGAAACGTGAATACATTTGTCATATTCACAAATAATTCTTACTGTTTTATTTTGTAACAAAACGTAAACCGCCTCTCATTTTCATTTCAATTAACGTCCATTAAGATTTCGTTTCTGAGAAAATTGAGAAGGCAAGAAGATAATTAAATTAATATCGCAATCTGCAAGAAAATGGAGCCGTTTAAATGGACCTCTACCGTTACGATCTGGGCCTACCTATGCATAAAGGAAATAGCTGCTTGGAATTACCGTATTCATATTTGCACTAATACAATTATCTTGCACTTTGAAGTAAAAAATAACACGCAAAGGTTATTAAAATACATACTTTGAGCAACAAAATCCCTTTAAGAGCATATTAGTGAGGTGTTTTTAATTGATTTTGTGGATCTACTACTTGATTTACGGGATTTTTTCCACTGTATATGTAAGATTGGTCTGATGGCGACTTCCCACAGTTTGTGAATCTGCGGCTCATTTACGCACAGCCACATTTATTTGTATTCAGTATTTCGTAATGTCCCATGATCAATATTTAAATCAGGCGTATTGACAAAGAATAATGTGGGCTACAACGACGATTTCAGGCTGTAAATCAAGTCATAATAAACATGTAACAATAGCTGTAGTAGTAAAATATATGCTGGAGGACTCGCACTGAACAAAATACGTAGCGGCGCAGTGCTCAAAAATATGGGCTGTATTTTTTAAACGAATATGAAGGGACGCACGCATTCAGTCGATTTCGTTTAAAGTTTCACTATGCTTTGTTACTAATTTTCATTAAGTACAATATAATGTATGTCGGAAGCTTGATCTGTAAATATCAAGTAAAAATAAAGGGGTGCGTTCAATGCCTTAAACCTTATTTATTGATTTAGTTAAAGTTATTAAAAATACATCAGTGAATCTTATATACGAAGTGTTTTATGTAGGTTCTGCTCATTTCAAGCAACATACATTATATTTATAAGCATTCCCATCAGTAGAAAGAACAAATAGTATGAGAAATGTGAGAGGAATAAAATTAAATAGCAATACTGTTTTTATGTAACTCCATGAATTCCAATAATAACCACTCAATCGCGGGTTTTAATCAAACGTGACAAATCACGTGAAAAGCAAGTTAGGTTGACCACACGTCAGTGTTCATATTATTGTTTTCCTACAGCTGATATTTCTGGAACCGATACTCATTCACTTGGAATATTCTTACATCGACAGGAAAATATTACTTATCTGTCATTACAATCAGCTTCCTCAACATTCCAGTTAAGTTTAAGCACATAATGCACGCACAAAGTAGAGATTGGCCGGTTTGACCAGTGTTTTAAAAGACTGTCTCCCAATTCTCTGGTAAAACAGTGGAACGATATTACAGCGATGTGATGTTTTAATTCGGGTACAGGTTTAACAGAAGAATGGGAGAAAGGCGAAACTTATGAGAAAAATGATTCCAACGTTGGCTGAAATGTTACTGTAAAAATGCCGTGGCGGAGACACGCGATGAAAAATCACAAAGCAAAATAAATTACGAGTTCAGCTCAAAAGTGTTCCGTTGTCGCTGTATCATGTGATTGTACTCGCTATGTTTATTTTACATTACGCCGAATGTCGAGCTACATAATATAGGGCTTAAGCTGGCCGCCCGCAGTTGCGCCCACACGGCCGTTTCACTAGCCAAACACGAGTGCGAGTTTGACGATTTAAATATAACTTTTCGTATAGTATCCGACTAAGTCCAGGAGCCAATATAAATGTGTTAACAATCAACGAGAAATTTAAAACAATTAGCATTATCGTGTTCATGCTTTATAAAATTCCATTTTTAGCGCACGAAAGACAGATGAACATTTGCTAAATCACAAAAGTGCCTGAAATCCTTTACGTAATATCAAACTGGAATTGCTTTGTTCTGGTTTAATTCCAGTACATTCATAGTAGATAATAATACTTCCTACAAATATTATAAACGTAAAAGTTTACCTGGTTACCTACAAAAATTGCTTAAGGGATGCTGCTGACATTGTACAGAACGATTGTATGGGTATGAGAGGAGACCCGGTCAAACAGTGGACCATTAAAGGGTGAAAAAAATCTCTACTTTACATTCGAATTTTAAATTTGTTTCAAGTTTCATTATCTATAAAATATTTTTCTAAGGAACTCAGCAGAAAACCTGAGAAAAATATTGATTCAAACAAAATTTATGTTACAACGACATCTCAACCAGCCGAGCGTGGTTTCGATCCACGGACCTCTAGGTTGTAAGACCTATCGCGCTCCCACTGCGCCACTCGGCTTATAACTGATGTGACAAAGGTATCATACACATCTCCGTTTTCTTAGTCAATAACAAACTGATGTTTGAACTGATTCCTGTTTCGCCTGAGATCTACGACGTATTACAAAAGGATCATATTTTTTCTATTTCTTTTCAGTTGCAAATACATCGCTGCTGAAATCTGAAGTTGTACAAATTTTATTAATTCCTTGCAAAATTTCCCTCAATTCCTAACTATCCTAAATATACTTCTCATAATATTTCTACAGGTTAAATATACAACTTGGTTTATAGAAACATATTAAGTACTTAAGGTGGCAGAAACTGAAACATTATTATGACGAAATTAATACTTAGGTACATGAGTATAATTTATATCGTAATAGTGTAGTAGCTTACACGCGTTCACACCAAAGGTGTTTCAACGTAATCCCCAAGGGTTGAGCAATCCCTGATTATCCCTGATGCTATCTCGTGTACTACATTAGTCCTATTTGAAATTCAATGCAAGTAGATTTAATGAATTGAGGTAACCACTTAACGTCAATATTATCGTTACACATCGCAGTAGCGTTATATAACCGGTTATTGTTATATTTATCAACTTTTTGCTTTATTTATTTGTTTACCCTTTTAAATTATGGGTGAAACCGCCAGACGAATATTTTATTGCATCCTACCGTGAATATAAGTTAAAAACATACCTATTGAAATATAATTTGTTATATTATTTTTGTAAGTTCCGAGATTAAAGTTTTACTCATTATGCGGTAAGCTTCATTTGTTTGAATAGATGTTCTTCAAAAAGGTAGGCCGAAATTTTTTATCACGATTGAACTCACGAATAGTATCAACTAAATATAGATAAGGTCACAAAAATAAGCTCGACACTTTTATTTCTCTATAACAAACCAATATCAACCGCTTTCCGTTTTAATTACATTAAAACATAGCGGAGAACAGTTCAGTTATATGCATATCCTATAAACATGACAGAATATTAAGGTTTCAAACAAAATGCCTTAGCATTATTCATAGTAAAAGAAGTAACATGTAATCAAGTAAATCGTTAACCATACAGGTACTATTTATTAGTACGCAGGTTTCGGGGAGGGAATTTCCTGTCACACAAATAGTACCTATACATATTTATCATAATTTATGTTTAATTTTTATTTTTGACTTAATACAACTTGGTACAATTGCGTGAGAAGCCACAAGCGAAGAAAGTAATATAATAGCCTATATTGTTTCGTACTTAATAATTTCACACAAGTACAAGATAATTTTTTTGTTTGTTTTTCATAATGAAAGTGTTTTATCGAAACGTAATATATCCCTAATATTAGTAATAGTTAGTATCCCTAATATAAGTAACCACGAACGTTACGATGAGGAGCGATTCAAACGAGCTGTGTTCTTTAAAAAATCGTTAATTTAAAGCCTAAATTAAATAGCATTTCCGAGGGTCTCCGCGGCCGTTATTGCGATTTACACAAACCGAATGAAGCAGTCATCAACGTATATTTACCGCAGCTGTAAATTTTAATGAAATACGCGAGATTCACGCGAAAAACATAAGTAACGAGTAACTTTTTATAAGTTTTCAATCAACAAGTATAAGCACGCTTTGTAAATCAAATTATAAACAGACTTAGCGACATAATGGCATTGCCGTATCGTAAATGAAAGTAGACGATAGTATGGTAAAGAATGTAAGCCCCCATTGATGTTGAAAAAGTTAATAGAAATATAAATATAATTCATATCTATATAAGCATTATATAATATGTATATATGTAAGTATATCAGCTGTCTGGTTACCACAGCACAGGCAATAAATTGCCTAATTTGGAATCAGACAGCCGTGTGTGGAATTTTCCTAAGATATAAAAAATAAATATTTAATATAAATTATCTACCAAAGATTCTCTTTGTCGGAATGGAATGATAAGTAAATGTTTTTAAGTCATTTAAGAGTTTTACAGATTGAATGCCGTTACATAAATAACGCTAAGCATATTTGATGATGTGATGATGATGATGATGATGATGGAGATGATGTTACTTCCATACTCTACGGTACTTTTTACCCAATAGTGGAAATGTATTAAAAGAAATTTAACTTTATATTCGAGGCATAAAACAGCGCTTAAAATAAAGGATAAACTCTCCGTTTTAAACGGAAACGCGTAGACTACTCTTCTGGTGTTGAAAAAGTTCATAACAAATTCTTACCTAGGTTAAATTTATGTAAAAATCTTCCAAAACACGACAGTGTTTCAGTTGTCACAGATACGATAATTCCATGAGTGGGTAGTGCGCGTGTTCTTATTAATATTTATATAAATATTAATGACATGTAAATAGTTTAATATAAATGCATCATATTTGTTTGTTAGTTACTGCCCAGTGTTTCAGCATAGATTAACTTAACTTGTGGTGTTAGTTATCTATGCGGAGGTGATCAAAGCCTGTTTGTTCATTATGAAGCTACATGCTGAAGGCAATTGAAGTATAAACCAATTTAATGTATGTTTACTCGTTCAACAAATCACTACATAGTACAAAATAAAGTTGCTTTCTCTGTCCCTATATCCCTTTGTATGCTTAAATCTATAAAACTACGCAACGGATTTTGATGCGGTTTTTTTTATAGATAGAGTGATTCAAGGCAAAGGTTGGTATATATAATAACACCCATTATTAAATAAAGTAATATAGCAACGATACAACGCGCGCGAAGCCGTGGGCAAAATCTAGTTTTAAATATTTCAGCGTACTAAAAGCTTATACCTACTGTTAAAAGGTGCTAAAAGTAAAAGGTAATCAATGATATAATAAGATAAGGGAAACTTCTTTTTGGGGCTCTCTTATCAATTTTTAATAATGCTATTTGTAATTTGAGCAAAGATTATATAACGTAACTTATTAATCGCACATTTCGTCATTACTTTATCCATTTCAACAAGCAAACTTCCATATTTTTCCACGTTTACATTATACTAGTATGAGCTCTTCTTTCAAATCACACTTACAAGGTACAGTCTTCTATAACTCCTTGACAAGATCACGACTCTTTCTATTGAAGAGTCGTTACAAAAATACTTTACCTTAACTCAATCAGTATAACGATTTATTTATGAAAAGTTATACTAAATGACATTCGAAATAGCGTCAAGTAAACGCTCACATTATAGAGACGAGTAGGGCAGGAATTAAAACGTATCATTATAGTAAGATGGTACTTCGCGCACAGGCGGCGTAGAGGTTGCATAATGTCACATATATATTCTTGTTAATGGATCGCAATAGCATTACTATGTAGTTGCACACATATAGGTTTTATCATTTGCAAATTACTTAATAGTTGCCACGAAAACAGTCCAACTGCATTAGAATAACTGTCTAACAATAGGAGTAAAAAAATTAAAAAATGTTACATTGATGTACGGAAAACGCAAGCTTGACCCTTATCTAAGGAGTACATACACATATGTGTTTTGAAAAATGAATTATAAATCATACCACCCATAAGTATGTAGGTGATAACCTAATAATAAAGTATATAGGTCACCAAGTTGTACCAAGTTTTTGGATACAGCTGTAATAAATTCTGTAGCGTATCCTTCGCAACAACCTTCGACATTTCGAAGCGCCGGTTTGAAATTTAATCACCGCTCCTCAAATGCAATAAAGACATAATTTTACTTGAACTTAAATCATCGTGAGGAGGATTAATTAAATTCATAAGCACCCTCGTTAGGGCATAAAGATGGGGTGGCGTTCGCGAGTTCGCGCCCCAAAGTTAAATGGAATGTAACCGCATGAGTCGACCCAGCCTCAATAGTGCGCCGATACTATACTGCGAAAAGCCGTGCGACACGTATGTACATATAATGTGGTATTCTAACTAATTTCACCATATTAATAATAGGGCAAATGTCTGTTAATCCTGCGTATCATATACTTTCTTAATCAATTATACTCGTTACTATTCCTTTATTACTAAGAAGAGTGAGATAAGTGTAATGAAAAGAATATTCGAATAAATAAATTAATATTATATAAAATTAATATGCAGTACAATAATTAAAATATGTTTTCTAATAAAATCATATATAACCGATTTCGGAACGATCGTTCGGATCATTAATATGAGTAAATTTGAAAAATCTCTTGAAAGTAAAAAGAGAATATGTTGGAAAACTATGTGGTGGCATTCAGTCTGAGCTATGGTTAGTGTTGCATATTTCTGTACGAGCGAATCCACTTCACCGTGATTGACTAGCAGAATACGTTTTCTATTCCCAATACATTTCAAGCTATTGAAATGGTTGAAGCACGCATGACGCATAACTTGAAAATTCAAATAAGACACACATTATCGGTGGAGTAAATCATCATAAGGCAACCTGCACGCCTTAAAAGTATAAAGTTCTTTGAGATGTGTATAGTCCGATCCAGCGACATGTGTCTAGTAGTGGAACTATAAACGTGTCCAAAAAATCCAAACCGAATTGAAAAATGATCTCGCTCGTACCTAAGTGATACGTAAATACTTAGATTCATAATATATAAAACGACTGACGGAATCGTCAGCAATAAGATAAGTAAATTGAGAAACTTTGTTATATAATTAAACACCATACTGTAGGACACTCAAAATTGTTAAGAAGTATTACCATACATACATATCTGCGTACTTATGTAGAGGGTAGAAACAACGAAAGCTTTTGTCTTAGTTTAAGTATTATTGCAACGGGTATACAAACATTAACATTGTAAGCCTTAACTTAAAACTAATTGACCCAACCATTGTACCCAACAGATCGTCAATGTACTGTAATAGGCTGCTTTTAAGCGAATATGTTTGTTAAGGATTATATATTGAGTCTTACAAAACATAACCTACGTTATTAGGAAATCAAATACTAACAACAAAAATATTGTGATCAATAAATAATATAATTTTAGTACACTCGCTGTAAGCAAAAACTACACAGAAAAAAAAATGCTGAGATAAAGAGAAAAAGCCTCTTGTAGATAGTCAAGAATGAAAGTAAGTTAACACAAAGCGAAATCACGCTAGGTTTCCTTAAATAACGTCAGATTGGGCGCAGTGGAGCGCGTTCTGAAATGCTCCCTAAATCCAGTTCCGGCTCTTGTAGATAAGAACAATTTTATCAGCGAAATGTATGTATCCACGTAATAGTTTTCGCATAGCGAGACAACTGAAAAATAAAAATTCATATGTATTACGTTACTCGCAACGGAGACTCAACACATAACGAATGCTACATATACAGATTGTAAAAGAATTTGTAGATGTCTTTAGAAGAAAGGTGTATAGGCCTATGCATACGTTTAATAAATTCAAACCAATTAGCTTCATAAATATTAAGCTGTGTCTAAGTAGAAATCCAAAACCAGGACTTTGGGTACTATAAACATTTATTTATGTTAAGATATAAAGTACGACTATTGCTAGGTGTATTTAAATTTCAGACGGATTTAATGTCATAATTTATACGCCAACCTACCCACTATTTCTTTAATATTTCATTCCCATATTTCACACCTCCTCTTATATCGAGTTTATACGAAACTTGGGATAGACGATGAAGCGCATTTTCTCAATGCAAATTTTAAGAAGCACGCTAGGTTCTACCCACATTTTTGTTTATTTAAATTTTGCTTCGCGAGCTTCAGCAATATTTTACGAAGTTTACATCGTAAAAAAAAATTAAGTGGGCAAACAAGCCATTTTATATAAAGCGAAGGTTGCATTTCTTAGAGCACAAGTAAAACTGAAATCATATTTGCCCTCCGACACGGACAGGACCGGTGTAACCACTAAGGACGTATTGTATGCGAATACGTCTACCAAACTACGCTTTTCATATAGTAATACAGTAAAGAAATGGAATAAAAATACTAAATAAACGAACTGCCCGCAAATCTGGCATGTTTGATGTACGTCTTTACAAATTTTTAACTAATTAATTGTTTTGGCTTTCCTTGCCTTTTTGCAATACTTAAAATGAAATTCTCTTCTTCTATTAATTTTCTTTCTCTTCAGGACCATTTTAAGGGGAAAATCTTAGTAGAGACTAAGATAGGCCGAGGCCTACTCCAATGGGGAAAATGAATGGCGTGACTAACTGGAAACTAAACGAAATGGACTAATTTAATGCATTGTATTTAGAGAAAATATCACTGTTCAACTAATTAAAACAAATATAATATATAAGAACAGTATAAAATCTGATTGCATGCAAACGCGAGTACAACGACGTATATTGCTGTAATAATGCGAAGTCATGGAGCTATTATGGCGCCGATTAATTCAATTATTGCTTGAAATAATTATTATTGCACGTTTTAATGGTGTCGCATTCAAACGTGACTGATAAATAAAACTTACTAGACTGATTTTATACGTGAATCTAAAAATGTGTATAAGCATTTTGTAATCTTACAGTCCTGCATCTTCAATGACTGTTTTATAATTATCACTTACTTACTTAATTTAGATGTAATATACTTTAGTGTAACTTGTGTATATATTAATACTCCTAATGACATGTTTCTTCCTTTCTAAGATTTTACAAAAATCTCATTTGTATTTACAATATTCAAAAATAAATACATTTTCCTTTAATGTTTGCAAGTAGTTGAATTGAGTTTAATTTGGTATTGAAGCAGTAAATTTAATCAAATCACTCATATATCCTACTGTGACAATACGTACATACGACTGTGATGTCAGAAGTTATAGCATCTAATCCAATAATAGTGAAATCACATTAATTTACAATGTACCAATTGAATCAATCGGTTGTAATCAGGAAACGACATGATCAATCAATTTGATGGACTACTGCTTACTAGGTGCTTCCTGAATCTAGAGTGGGAATATTCATTCCCGCATTAAAAAGCAAAATATAAACGGCGCATTCAATAGTGCTACTGATCCAGGTTTATGTATTTACAGAAAAGCGAATTTACACAACATAACTGTACCAAATACAGGAATTGAATATAACGACGCAGGCGTCGTACTAGCTATTACGATCCAATTCACTGAAACAACCAAAATACTTCACAGTATATTTATATAATATACACTATTTTACAGTATATTCATGTAATAATAATGTAAGTACATAAAATGAATTATCAATATCTGTACTAGACAAAAACATTCTATAAAAAGTCTGAACCTGTTACATTTATATAAAAGAAAATATTTGTTACGTAGTCGTTCTGATGATGAACGTGGCATTTTTAATACCTATTTCATAATATTATATTTTTATTCAAATTCAATTGTTTCTGTTCAATATAGCATCAAATCATAAAACACATAAAGTTGCCTTCAATATTATTTATGTTTAGTATTACTCGAGAATTTTCAATTTTCCGATATGCCTTATGAGAGCGAAAATTTTTATTTCCATCCGCCCCTTAATGCAAAGTCCAATACGGAAATCCTGTCTTAAAGCGTCTTAACAGAATACTTAAAAACACCGTTAGAGATTATCCCTGAATAATTCGACTGAAAAGCCACGCTCGTCATTCGTAACCGCTAGACTGGGTCAGCGGGACTGTAATAACGGAATCGTTCGTAATTTTTCTTACAATTTGTAACGCAAGCGTTCCAACCCAAACCTCGCGATAACGAACCTTGCTTTCACTGAAAATCTCTGTTTATCCGTCATGTTCTACTGCTGCGGTGAAAAATATTTTGCGACTTGTTTCTTTATCATCAATGACTTGAAATATTTATATATGTTTCATTGATGATGATCGCAAGTTGGTACATTTTACAGAAAACTTAATGTCCTAATAACAAATCGGAACAATTGACTAGTTGATTTTAAAGAAAAATATGTGTCATTTTTTTTAAAAATACGTAATAAATGTCTATGTATTACTGTGAACTTATTACAGCCCGCATCATCGCAGGATGCAGTTGTCACTTTGAATACAAACATAGCATAGAATTTATGTTTCTCCATACTTCAAAAAACCTTTTAAGATAATTAAGATAAAATATGTATTTTAGAAACATTCCTAACTAATAACAGTTGTTTCAAGACCATCACAAATAATTATGAATCACTAATATCTGTAACACGCATTTGACATCAGAAAACGCTACTAAAGTACAGATATTGCATAGTCAAGTTATCAAATCCTGCATTAAATCGCCATACAATATAAGACAAGTTCCAAGGTGAATAATTTGGCAAGAGCTAGAAGTACTTGCCCCAATCTGTTGAGAGCGGAGGCTTCCTGAGACGCCGCCTCGCCGCCGCCACTGACATACGCCTCGCATTTATTTACTCGACACGGATTAATACGACGTCATCAGAAAAGCACAGAAGATACTCGATCATGTCATAGAGCATAAGAGTGACGAATCTTGCGTGAGAGCGTCTAATGATCCCTAATAGTGCACTCTCGGACTCTGATTGCGTGTCCCATAAAGTTGTTGTAGTGTCCCATAAAGTTGTAGTGTCCCATAAAGTTGTGTAGTCTTATAACATCGATTTATTCCTTTTTACCCTTGCTATCTCGCTCTAATCTGCTATATTACTCGGTTACGTTCATTGAAATAATTAAGACTTCGCAACAATGTCAAAGCTATCCGCTACTTGTAACGTTTTTGCCAGCGGTAACGGCGATATACGATTCCAAATCGATGCAGAAAACAATTGTTTAAACGCTGAAGAGAAATATGTGATCCAGTTCCGAAAAAGAACGCGGTCGTTCTTGGTTCATCTACTTAATAAAATAGGGCCTTCATAGTCTATATTATTAATCTCTGGGAACGGCGGAGGCGAAATTTGTTTGCCCAGACAAGAACTCCTAGGGCACAGCGTAGGAACAGCTCAGCTATAAATATTCGAGAGACTCACTCAGTGGCTTTCGAGGATATTACACAGATTATATCCCATCTATGTGACTTTTGAAGCTTTTCAATCCTGAAAACAAAGAAAAGATAGCAATTAAAAAAGAATTTTTCATGATACGCATTACAATTGGTTTTACGCGTTATAGACGTACTTTTTACACATTAAGGTCACATTGTATTAACATTAAACCATTTCTGTAACAATAATATTACTAGATTAAAACAATTGCCGGCATCTCGAAGCGTCATATCAGCGAATGGAGAGTAGATAGTGATGTGCTTAATACTGTAACCCAACACTAAGGGATATGAGAAGATATCGAACAAATAGAGACAATATAAGGAAAAGTGCTAATGACAATCGAACGGAGCGTTGTAAGACCGTAAAGAATTAGATATGGCACAATAGCTCCACTGTGTCTTGCGTCGTAATAGGTCGGAATAGGGTTCATTTTGGAAATTATTGATACGTATGATTGAATAACAATTGTATTATGGACCTTAGTAGCTTTTCTATATATCGGCAGCTTTGTTTTTGCTCTTGTGTGTTACTATTTAATTGATTTCGTATTAGCGGTCCGACTGGACGATATCTACATCAGTGTTTGCATTAGCGCGCCACGGTCAACAGCTAATCTCCGTCAGAGTAATTAATAAACACGTTTCTCATAATCGCCTAATGTATTGCTGGTAGAACACTGGCGACTTGCCACATTTGGGACTTGGCGATGCGCTATATGTGAATTTTGCTTACTTAGCAGTAGATGAGTAAAAACTACGAATTATTTTCTTTAATTGATTCAATTACGAATCAATCAAAAGCAACTATTGGTGCAATTTAGGTACCAGAAGTGTAAAGTAATCATAACGGTTTCTTTATTTGATTAATGATGAATTTGATTAATTAATATGGGAATTATATGCCTTACATCACTTGTAAAAAGTGTGTTTATTAGCTACCTAATTTAATATGTCGGGTATTTAATGTGCTGTATTTTTAAGAAACGTTTGGACGCAGTATACTCGTAGCGGTGAAAAAAACACACGTGATTTCAAGCGAATATGTACAATAGAATCGCCGACACCTAACAAAATGTTCGTGTGACTTTTTTTACGGTAGAATAACTAACAATACGGAAAATAACTGTATTAGCAAAAGGTTCATAAATATAATATGAATTTCATTAACAGTAAGCCTATCTGGTACGTTGTTAAAAACTTCATAGCTATTTTCAGAAACTTTCTTAAACCACACAAACATGAATGTACTTTAAATTTTCGCGTCGAATGTCTATTTTTTATGTAACCATATATTTAAACGGGTAAACACGAGAATATATGTAGGTCAACTTTGATCAATCTTCACAGTTGTCCAAAGGGATAAGACCGGCACAAAGGATACGTATATAGTCCTCCAAATTCCAATCTCTTATACTCGGTCTCTTGCATGATAGATGACCGGAGCACATTGGCACATTTCAAATATAATTCCTCTTACACAACTTACAAATTCAATTTCAAACTGTCGACACCTATAGCTGTAAAACGATCTTCCTCCCACCCAACTTCGATGGTCGGATTTACCGACTTATCAATCAAAAGTTTGGCCATTGTTTCTCGTAAACTTATTGCCGGTCACAGAATAACGTTTACAGTAAATAATGGGAAATGAATTCAGAAGTTTCTCTTCGGTATCATTGCAATTTCGATTTAAGAAACATAATAGACGGACCAACAAAAGTTCCTGTTTGTAATGAGTTTTAGTTAGCAATTGTACGTTTTACGTAAATATATCCGCTTAAGGCTTTGTTCTCCATTTAAACTAGGGACGTAATATAGTAACGTATATATGTATATAATGTAACTTGGTAAAAAGAAATACGATATGATGTTATTTTGAGTTTTCCTAAATTCCAAATACATTTGTGTACAAAGCTTAAATATTTTTCCTTATCGTATTTTCCTTTAACACCAATTCGAATTTCTCTTTTGATAATATGCCCACTCATGGGCGTGTACACACCTAAATAATAAAATTATTCATAATATTTCTGTTACTATTTTTGTCACATCCAATTATTTTTGCGTCTCTGAGAGCTCATCCAGTTCTATTTGGGATTTTATTGATGGCGCAATAAAATGATTTCTCTAAGGGTGTCGAACACAATATAAACATGTATAAGTGTGTGTGTTTATGTGACACCTCACAGGCTTGCCCTGAGGCATTGTTCTAACTTGCTTCTTAATACATCCCCAGAGAACTGTCGTGATGTGCTTCTACATCGATAACTCGTGTTCTGCTATAAATATTTTTCGTATTATTTTTGTTTTCTTCATTATAAAACATACACGTGGAAGTCAATTTTCAGTTGCGAAGACCGCGAAGACCGTTTTTGCAATTAAAAAAAAAATATACAATACAAAAAAATATACAACTGTATTAAGTAAACATTTGTATAGAACAGGTGGTCGATTAGTCTACTAAAGGTGAACATCTTAATCCTCAGGAGCAGCAACGCATCTGTTAACTGACGTCTGATAGGGTAGATACTAACGAATACTAAGTACACTTAAACTGACGAATACTAACTGGACTAATATTAAACACTACAAGGTATCGGCATTTATTGAAATACTTGTTTCCTTGTTATGAAATCTATCGATGCGTCTGTGCTATTGCGCTCGCGAGTAAAGTAGTCAGATAAAACAGATACTATATCTCTGCAATATCAGACGTACTTAACAGTGAAATACTCGCAGAGGTAGGCACTTTCAGTCAATATATTGCTTATTACTTTTATGTTCGTGTATCAAAAGTTAAACTACATCTGTATTTATAGTTGTATTGACAGGGAAAGAGAAATCGAATATAAATGCAACTGGGTATTAAAATGTCTATTTAAGTTCTTACTCGTATGAAACAGAAAGGGCTTAACATGTCTATTGAACCATTTTCTTTGCTGTGACCATGGTTTGATACTAATTATAGGGTAAAACCGGGATAGATGCCCCACTTTTTGAAATAGCCATGTAATTTTTAAAATATTAATTTTATACCAAT
>DWQT01002213.1:0-14656 GCA_018244895.1 Myscelus amystis hages | reverse complement strand
TGTGGAAAATTCCGTATAAGTGTAAACAGAACAGACATTAATGTCTGACATTTATGTCAGAATTTCTGTCGTAGTCTAAACGTACCATAACACATCAACACTGACACATTATTTTTCGTGTGTACACAAAACAAAGAATATGGCGGTGTCAAGTTGAAATGCATATTCATTCGGCGCCCGTCCGTTATAATTTGCGAAGGCGGCGGAGGAGCGCGCCGCTTCTCGGATTCCATTAAGGTGTAGCGTCGTGGCGTCTTTGTTTGCAACTCGGTTTGTATAATTAAGGCTATCGAGCGCCACCCTTCGGTTGCGTCTTTGTGCAGCGTTGCGGCCTTAAACGAATTAATTTTGCTAACTGACGCTCAACCCCGTCTTGACGAACCATTAATCTTGATATTTGCACTGTCATTTCGCCGTACCGACTACTATTGTAAATTTGGCCAACTTGAATGATCTGTTAAATACGCGGCGACATTATATTATACGTTTCTGGTAAGTACATACATAAATCTAGTTTACAACGCACCGGTAATATATTTTCTTCGATATATCGGTTTAAGCCCTCGTTGGATTTTAAACAATCCCGCTGAATCGCGAAACGGGAATTAAAATGAATATTCATTTTATTATGACAATTTTTCATATCTCACCAATTTGCATTCTGGGCACATTATTATACAGATGTTAATAAATTACAGGCAAAGCAAAGATCGGTGAAATGAACTTTCAAATAAATAGCTTTGTTCGAGTGCAATGCGAATGAAAAGGTAGTGCAGAAAGGCTTAGATTTTTAAACGTAATAAATCACGATACAATCGACTCAGGCCATATACATATGTATGTATAGTGCGTTTTTATTACAAACTAGTGGCGCCCGCGGCTTCATCCGCGTTTGAATTAAAATAAAATGTTGTTAAGATTTTATAACTAAAAGTAGCCTAATTTACTCCTTCTTACATCAACTATCTGCCAGTGAAAGTCCCGTCAGAATCGGTC
Organism: Myscelus amystis hages; assembly: GCA_018244895.1. Taxonomy (NCBI): domain Eukaryota; kingdom Metazoa; phylum Arthropoda; class Insecta; order Lepidoptera; family Hesperiidae; genus Myscelus; species Myscelus amystis. The sequence goes on along the minus strand of DWQT01002213.1, from coordinate 13,660 downwards.
AAGCCGTTCCAGAGTTTAGCAGGAACAAACAGACAGACTTATAAAAATTGTAAAAAAAACGTTATTTTGGTATATGTAACGTGTTTAAATACATATGCATTTAATAAAAAGCGGTTATTTTAATATTACAAATAGACACTCCAATTTTATTTATTAGTATAGATGTATAGATAATTTCACGGATGCAAATTGAAATTCTCTTCGGATGGCCGTCGCTCGCCGAAAACGTAGCGGCGCTGGCGATGCGGCAATATTTTATTTGTTCCCTAGCCTGATACAGCTTTTCTATAATGTATTTCGTTCACATTTGAATTCGAGATACGAAGCGAAACAAATCATTTCGAGTAACCCGTTACGTTCGTATTTTCCTTCGCCCGAAGCCGTATCATTTAAAATACTTTATGACAGCCGGCGTATATTATATCATCTGCTCGAATGCGGTAATTTCTGATTTAATTGTCGAATCAATTTTAAATTTACACCAGCAATATTCAATGCAACATGCTCCATCTATTTCAAAATACAGTTAAAAGCTCAAATCTTATCCTATTAATATTATAAATGCGAAAGTTGTGTTAGTATGGATCTTTGTTACTATTTCACGCAAATACTACTGAACCGGTTACGATGAAATTTGGTATGTAGGTAGCTGATGGCCCAGAAAAACACATAGACTACTTTTTATCCCGGAGTCCCCGAGGGATCGGGATTTAAAGGGGAATAACGAGAATTTATTTTGTCGTAAGCATACACGACGTCGACGCCGGGCCAGCTTTTTGTTAATAAACGTTGAACTATTTTGCAATAATAAAAATATAACTTATGCCTGTACTTTTTCTTTGCGACGGGTAGCATGTAATTTCCATTTAAAAGGGGACTCATTAGACTAAGTAGACTCTACAAGTGCATTCATTTATATATTAACATTTTCTTGGTTTCTTCCGAGATGACAGAACAATTATTATTACACGGTAATGTACCATATCTTCTATAAAAAATTTAAAATAAAACGCTTAGATTAAAATGTGTATTACTAAAAAAATACAATAGAAAAAGTTTCCGGCACCTTACAATAAAACGTAAACTTTAAAAGCAAACTTCCAGAGCGTGATTTTCGAACTTCGGGAGTTACGAAACGAACCAAGGGCGGAGTAAAAGAAACATCACGAACGGACAGTGGGCGAACGAGCGGAATGCGATGTTATTTAGTTAATTAACTAAGTAACTAAGAGTTAGTCGCTCAAATAACCTTTCCATTGAAGTATTTCAATACAATACTAATATGTTCTATCTGTGTTAGAAAATACCGCTTGACCTTTGTCCCATCGTGTAACGGGGTGAGGAATTTTACACGGTGTTTGCAAACGCCTACAATTGATGGAAGAAACGTATCATGTCAATTTATTTTATTAATGTTATTAGTAGGTATACAATATGCCCTGTTACTGTTATTAGTTAATCTCTCGTAAAAAGTGAGAATTGATTGCGCTTGTTCGCAAATTATTAATCTTTATCTATAATGACTGCCTTTTTTCAAACATCTGTATTTTCCCCTGACATTTTCCCCTTAGGATTCCGCAGATTTCTTTTAAAATGTTATGTTTCTAACTGAGGAAAAATCAAAAGTGTTAAAACAATAGCAATGCTAATTTTGTGAATAAACTTGTTTAATAATAATTAAAAATATGCATAATTATTGCTATGTCGCATCAGAAGATACTACTAGTACCTTTTTTTATATCAACTACTAATTTGAAAAGACGTACCAACACGTTTTCATAACAGTATACATCAATAAAAAATTGCAAGATCGTTAACAAATCAAATCTCATTGCATAAAGTTGTTCCTGGATGCGGGTGATTTTATCGGATCGAGTTATGTAATTGATTTTGATATTGTGAAGCGATGATTGCGCAATGGAAAATATTTCGGTGTACCGCGATTTCCAATGCAAAATCAGACCGCATATTGTTGTCGCCGACAAACAAATTAGTTTTATAAACACTAATCTGTGGATTGTATGCCTCGCTACATAAATATCAATTAGCCGCACCCAAATAGAATTATTTGTCGAACAGTAAAATTATTGTGTAATGAAAGTCATTACGCACGAATTTCCATAGCGACTTCGTTCACACGGAACGCGTAGAAGTGTCGTAAAATCTGTCATATTAATTTCTATAATTTCAACATTGCTTAAATAAAAAATGTATTTAATACTTACTGCACATAGTTACATACAAGACGTATCAAAAACTGATGATCATTAGCCATAAAAGCAATAAAAACGAAGATTAATAAATCCTAATCAAATTATCTATTGATTTCTGAGAAAAATTTTCAATAGTGTCCTTTTAAGTTCTATTGATGACTTGACACGTTAAACCCAAACGAGATTTTAATGCATCGACTGGCTCTCTTGTGTACGATCTAGGTCAGTGTTAGCGCGCTTTAATTCAAGAGCGTCTTATCTACGAGCGACGCTCTCATGACGTAAATGAGCTATCGACTAGCACAATGTCATTTAATTATACGCTACGAGATTACCAAAAACCTACGTATCCCAGCACTGCACTAGAAATATGACCAAGTTACTACCTAATCTGGTTATATAATTATGTCCATTAGGTATACGGTTCACATAAGACCGGCATTCAATTGCATAATTTGGTATCATACTACGTGTTGAATTATCGTAATTATTAATAGTCGTTACGGATGTAGGCGCCAAGGGAGACCAAGACTTTTCTGCATCAAACAAATGAGTTAGATACTGCTCAAGGGAAGAGTCAAAAGTCTTCGAAATCGGCATCTATACATGAAGAGGGTGATAAATATAGAAAAAAGCAAGGCAAGTTTGGAAGGTCCTTGAGCCATACTATAATATTAATCATTAATACCTACTCTTCGCTTAGTGTCGAAAAACCCCGAGCCCCGTAGTCCCATACATTATCCAACCTAGTGTGACGATACCGCAAACTACACTAATGTCACACACTCCAAAACTACACGAGATAATCGATCGCTCAACCGGTCCACTCCAAGTCGATCGAGGTCAATGTTACCGCACCCTAACTCGAGAGCATCTCATCCGATCTACATAATAGATAAAAGATAAAAGATGAAAGATGCAAAGCGTCACCGTAAAAAATGATACAATAAAAAGCTTGTATAGGACGCTCGTCCCGCCAACGAAATTCAATCATCCTTTAAGAACGAAGAATAAAAATGTTAAATGTGACAGATCACTCCCTATTTTTCCTTTATGTTCCACGAACGCGACGTAAACGACTTAACAAACTAGAAACTGTATATTTTCATTCGTTGAGTATGCACCTAATATACGATTGCTCCGTAACTCAGTGACAACTGGTGGAGAATGCCATTAATTATGCCCTTTTGACTTAAGATGAAAAATAAATTAATTAGTACACAATTACGGTTAGTATCGGTTATTACGCAATATATAATAATTCTGATATTCGTAGATTGCAACGTAGTTGAAATCATTTCCAGTCATTTCTATGCAACGTAATCGAGGTTCCCCTATTCCCAAGCGATACTCACAAAGCGAAAGCGCCTGCGCACAGCCAGACTAAATGACGCATCGATTAAAATAAATGTTTAACGTTTTTTGTTTTCTTAAGAAATTCGTATACACAGTTCGACCCGAGAAACAAGAGCCTCGTAAGAGTCAAGACGCAAACTGCTGAGCTTAAATGAAACACGTAAGTAAGCTCTTTCAAGTCGTTACACAAGCAGCAACTTAAAACAACAACTACGAAGTGAAGATTTGACGCAACCACAGAGGGAAGGCACGTAGGGGCGGAAGAATATTATACAAAATTGTTCAAAAATATATTCCGTGTGTTTTCAACATTCAGCGTACGCGTCGCTACGAAAAACAAACGTGAAGCTTCTTGGGAAAGTATTTTGTGCCGCGATTCACTAGCCTCTGTTTCGATCGGTAATGTGGTGGACAAAAGGGATGCGAGCCGCCGATGCCTTTGATGTAAAACCACTACCACTGTTCGAGTGCGTCGACCCTTATTTGTGTTTTCCGTGGCTTTGTCCCACATACCCTATGCGAAACGTCAAGTTAATTTAAATACACGTAAACAGTAAAAACAAGGCTCGGATTACATTTCCATTACACGGCCTTAATTTGTGTTGAAGTCGACTAGAATTGTGCGGGTGTCGAAAAGGGTGTGCTATGAAAAATCAGTAAGTAAACAGAGGTGACTTCAAACTGCATTCCTTTTCCAAGCGACGACAATGTCCATTCAAAGTTTCGGACTGTTGTTAGATAGAAAGGCACGAAATTGTCAAGTAATAGAGGTGACTGCGATATTGCAATAGTTAACTGCGAAATAGCAGCGGCGGAGGATCCGGCGTGCGACAATTGCAATTTCATACCACTATGCGATCGCAAAAAAAACCGCTCGACAAACGAGATCCGAGTAACGATCTCAAAAGACTTCCTAGAGCAGAAAGCTTGTAAAGACTCTTTAAAATGGACGTAAAAAAAAAATCAGGTCGCAGGCACAATGGGCGCCGCAGAAGCAATTTGTCTTCTGCCAGTGTGAGCATGGTCGCATTCCTAAATAATTAACATTGCATTGTTATAGACAATTCCAAACAGTTTGATTCGGCCGACTGAGAATTTAACGCACAATAATCTTTAACAAGAACCTCCATTAAACAGCGCCGCGCCTTTGCAAATTGTCATTATTAACAGTTCTACACTTTAGAGCCGGTTCCACTTGCTCATTTTTCTTTATATAACGACCACCGTCCACCGCTTTGTGCATTGCGTTTAATGAAAAATTCAAGTCTTATATTTCATACGGACAATGTTTCCAAAATTATTACAAAATTCAACTATTTAATGAATAAAATGTAAAAACTCATAAGTTAATATTTGTTGGAAACGAATTTGGAAACGAGATTAGGTTGGAAGGAAATAGAAATCTTGGTTGCGAAAGATCCAAGGGTGTACCGGGGTATCTAGGCACGGCAGAGATGTTCCAGAGAACAAAGGACGAAGAAAGGGTCTACAAAAAGTTAAACATCAACCTCCACTAATTGGTAGCAAAGCACATAAAAAGGATACGTTTAGCTATTTAGAAAACTAGTATGCAACATGAATTGTACATTCAAAAAATACATGGATTGTCTCTTTCCAATCGATGGAAACCAATATTCAAAAGTGGAGAATCATTATTCGTGTGACGTAGCTTCGAACTATTGAACTGAACAATTTGAATGTCCTACATGAAAACTCGCAAACAGAACTCGAGACTTCGAGAGAAATGTGTCTTTGTTAAAAATGAGTTACATTAATACAATGTGTGATTCAACATCAAAAGTTCAAAATGAAATCCAGCACAATACAGAGCACGTTCATACTTAGCGCTAACATTACACAATGCGGACATACAACCCTAGCTAGGGTATACAAGAGCCCGATACAAAGGACGTAATTAGTCGCGCTACGCCTAACGGAATATAAAGAAACATCAACACAATGATCCCAGCACTCGCATTGCTAGAATATTTAAAATACTAAGATTCGGTTGACATTTCTATACACTAAACGATATCCACAATGCAACAAGATATTAATGATGTATGTCAAAATTGCACAAATCTCATCACTGAAGAATCATTGCACGACTGAATCATGAACTTCCGCAAAAAGTAACCCAATGCTCTGATTCAAAAGCCATTCGTAGCCAATACTTCATACAATTGGCACCGGTATTTTTTGCACGACGAGTCACAAAGATCCAAAGAGACAAAAAAACATGTATACAAAACTTTCACATCTACAATGCATTACCTACTTCAATAAAAACTATCTAATCTTACGCACTTAACTAACGTCTACGAGAAGTTAATCAAAGATTTGCCACGAAATATCTCATAACTATACACTGAACACGCAATGTACGAGTACACCGGTGGAACTGAATCCTTTGCGTGAATAAAATAAAAAAACGCCAATATATTTTTTATTTATTCACACTGATTAGCAACTAACTTCAGACTGATCTTTCGAGACTGCAACCACTACAACTTCATGGTGTAGCTTTCAAAATGTCACTCTCATCAATTTTTCATAATGCGCCTAAACAAGTATAACTTCAAAAACCGGCGAAGGGGGTTATGTTAGTTTAAGTTCCCTAGCAATCCCTACTTCCAGGTCATTCCATAATGCACACGTGACCGTGCCACGAGCGAGCCCGGGAATCATTAATGAGTGTCAATGCACCGGCCCAGCCGCTTGACACGAATCCGCTTCAAGGCTCGCTGAACACTTGTGGATTTTTGCATCCGTATTTCACAAACATTCACAAATAATTATATACGAGTACGGTTTGATGTTTATCAAGCAAGATCTTCATGTATTAAACATATTTTTATTAATTTACAGTTGTATGTATCACTCTATAAATTGTTTGGATGTACCAAATGTAACTGTTGTAGATTTTCGGATTTAAATTAGGAACATTTAGTTAATAAACATATTCGCATATTTAATAAAATTGCAATGTAACATACATATATTTTTTACCTTGTAAACAAACTATGGCTACTATACATAATACTTTTAAAGAAAATAAAATGGTTCCACTGCATAATGGAATTTAGCCTAAAGATTTTAATAAAAGCAATAAGATTTCTTTAATAAATCAATACAAAAAACATTAACGACGATCATAAGTTATTCAATGGCGAAAATCGCAGTCGTTTATAAAGATAAACGCAATCGTCGCAAAAAGATATAACTTGTGCTGTCGCCCTTAGGCGCCTCCGCGGTGAGTTGGTGTTGACAAGGTAAATAGTGTAATCGCGGCCACGATTAATTCAAGTCGAAATTCACTGAAAACACACTGACCACGTTACAACCACCTTTGTAATGTTAATGTAAACAGCCACCGGGAGCTCTGCCGTTAACACATTCAGATTCCACCTCTTGAATAAATCACTTTTATCAGCGCCGACTCGCGAACAGTTTCGGGCGATGCATTTTGGAGGAGTCACACTTGAAAATTTACGGCGAGAATTTTATTTTAATTCAATGTGGACTGTGAGTTGTGTTGCTTCTGCGAAATTCGTGTTACTCCGCTTGGCTCTGTGCCTATGTTTCTTAAGGAAACGGTTTCGTCCGGATACAAAAAAATCGCTTGGAAGATCTATTGCAAAAGATATCGCAAAACAAATTGACAAATGAGATGTAACGTTGAGAAAACTGAATGTGCATAATATAGAAAAATGTATAAGAGATCATAGGAAAATCGTTCCGGCGACCGTAAGCCGCATCGAAGCCAATCGAACAACATAAACAACAGGAACGACGATTGGACAATACAAGGACGGAATTGTTTTCATATGTAAATTATGTAACGGCCTACGTCGCGTTGGCAATGAGCCAGTCACCAAAGGTAATGTGAAAATAACGAGCGATACACAATCATTTCGTGTCGCCTCGACTTTCCTCTGACGAGAGCTTTGAAACGGCTGGATTTCGGGTGACATGCGAGCGGACGAATAGACGTATAGCATTGTCTATTTCGCGATAACGGAACAATGGGCCAGTTTGCTCGATAGCGCCGTATAACATCGACAGTACGGAATCACAGGGGTACCGTAAAATCTGAGGTATCCGTCGACGCGTCACACACGCAACGACAAATGAGGACAAAACGCGACTCGGCCAGTATGAATAGCTGATTGGACGCTACACCGCACAAAGCGCCGCATGCAAAGATTGCTTCTTCCGTATGCGGCGTGTTTTTTTTTTTTTAAACAAGCGCCACACGCCACTTCGCAGGCGATCCCTTTGTTGTGAATGCAGACCGTAATCAAACCATAGCCGGCATCGGCCGCACTAAAAGCGTTCCGTTTCCCTTTAACGGCGATTCCTTAATGAAACTGTCGAACATCGAAAGACAATGCGAGTCGAAGTTTCATATACAAGCGGTGATAGCCTAGTGATTTAAAAATCAGACTCTCATTCCGGGGAATCTGGGTTCGACCCTGGCACGCACCTCGTCTTGTTACGTGCGTTTTATAACTAAAATTTAAATATCACTTGCTATAACGGTGAAGGGAAACATCGTGAAGAAATCTGCACACCTTAAAGTTGTTATGAAGTCTACCAAACCTAACCAAGCCCGCGTAATAGACTGTTGTCATAGTCCCTCTCACTATGAGAGTGGGCCCGGTCCAGAAGTGGGCCACTAAAAGGGTGAACAACATAGAAGTCTCATGTATGGGAACTGGTACGTCTTTATTCGTCACGTGGCTCGCCACGTGCACCATTCTTGCGCTAAATTTCACACCACCCACGTTTTACGATCAGAACAAACGTGTCATTGGTCGTGGCGGTTTCCACGGGAAATTAAATAACCAATACGCACATAAATCGTGGGCGAATGAGAATTTTCACGGGACATTACCTGTAACAAACAAGAATGTTATGGTTAACATTAAATCACTTTCATTGAAACAATGCTAGCATCAGTTACAATATTTGTAAGAGTATGTTGTAAAAAGTCATAATCGGTTATGCGCATAGAATACGAAAAACAAACTATTAAGCACCCGTCACACAAACATCGTTTTAGGCAAAGTGACAGAGGAAAAATCTCTTTGAGCCATATATGTATGTACATACATACATACATATATTGAATATGCTAAGAAACTTCTGGAGAGATATACGAGTACATATACATAGAAAAGAAATAATGTTATATCCGAAGAAATCCTTGCATTCTTTTTTCAAATTCCGCCCGTCATAACTGTAACAGTACGAATATGATGGATAACATCGTTATAGTTTTCCCATCGTAGTATGTGAGCTTAGCATAATTTCGAGAAAATTCGACACTGAAGCAAAACTTAAGACAATCAAAGTTGCAAAGCCACAAAACTTGTAGGTACTAACTCTGGGCTATTCATATGAAACTTACACAAAACCGGTTCGAGTAACTCCATAGCCTAGCTCGATAGCCTTCAATAAATATTATATGAGACGATGTTCCGCTTAGAAAGTTTAGTTTTCAGCAGGAATCTGAATTGTTACACAATAAACAAGAGATGCTTTCGTGTGAGATACTCTACGTAGAATTTATTCAGTAGACACCTAGCCACTTAGAAATATTTTCGAACTATCTATCAACAGAGTACTGTGGATATTAAGGGAAATACTTAGAGAGAATAATTACCATAGAGCAAAATTGAGGCTTTAATAAAAGTTGGTAGACAGAAAAAAAATCTCCAAAAATAATGTTCATTTGTTGCTTAAAAATAATTCCAGACTACAAAACATATATTCATGACAGAGAATATTAAAACTACCGACAAAGAATTTAATTAGAACAAAGACATTAACATTGTTACTTATAGTGGCGCGAGACGTACGAATGGCTCTTAAGATTGCAACATAATTTTAACGAACGTTGCCTCCAAATAACACAAAAGAATTAAATAGCTCAAGCCTTGGAGTTATTTAATACTTTTGTGCAATACTATTACGTAATAAAAATACAGAAATAAAATGTTAACAAGCTGTATGTAATATGTTAAAAGTGAAAATTATTGAATCTTTAAAACTGTAATACTTTCTTAGTAAGAATAACCATTCAAACTAATATAGGTATATGTATACGAGTTTAATCATCTAAAAACACTGAAAGTCACGTTTCATACTCACATTGAGAATTGTTAAGTGAGTTTGTTTCAAAGCCAGCAGTGCGACGTATGAGAACACACACAGATAGAGGCCGAACAATCGGAAGCGAATCAATCTACGGATTGGATTGAAATAGTATTAGGTATACGAGTACGATTGTACGTACCAATATGAAATGATTAAATGAATTGATATATAAAAATCACTACAAATTGTAATCATAACAATTGTGCATACAGAATGTTATTACCAATGCACGACAGTAATCTATACTAATGTAGGTATAAAGCTGAAGAGTTTGTTTGATTGTTTGAACGCGCTAATGTCAGGAAATATTGGTCCGATTTGAAAAATTCTTTCAGTCTTAGATAGCTCACTTATCGAGGAAGGCTATAGGATATAACAATATATAACAAGATGAATAGGAGAGGAGCGGCAATAGAAAATATTGCGACAACGGCAAAATAATTTATATAGCAACGCAACGTTTGCCGGGTCGGCTAGTGGATTATACGACTTTTCGTATCAGTACTAGAAATAGTAATGGTTATTGGAAACACTCGTAAATAACTTAATTTACAGTATCGAAAACGGATGTGGCTAATTTAAAACAAGTACGATACCAGGGCTGCGATATTGGCGGGAAGCTCGACGGACGATTATTCCGCTTGCATGTTTCCCGATTTACATGACATTACAATTAACTGAGCTTGATATGTGCGAATCGCGCGCACAGTTACATTTAAACGCAGAAGATTTATCGTAAAGAGCAATAAATTCTCATGTAATAACAATATTTGATACTGAACTTATAACGGTTTGGCGTTTATTAGTCGAGTTTTCGAAAACCATTAAGACGCTGAGCCGATTTTATCTAAATGGATTAAGTGAAAACAAGCCTCGAGAGAACGCGCACAGTAAAATTGAAGATTGGAATCGATGATCTTTTGTCTTCGTTATGTCAGGGCGCATCCGTCTTCGGTTTAAATCACATTGTTTTAGCGGTATTTCTGTTGATTGTGTATCATTAATTTAATTATAAATAATTAATCAGGCACAGTGTAACTTTCTACAAAATTAGATCTGTTTCGTATCCCGTTTCCGTTCCCACATAACCGTAGTGACCTATATGACGTACTATTTTAGTGTATTGGCTGTATTTATAGGTAGTATCATATGTACAGGTACTTCTTTGGTAAATCTTAGACAAACATTACGTTTTATCTTAAGATCATTTCTATGCGTTGCTTGACCTTAGAAGCACGTACTTAAATTGCTGTCATAAAAATATGTACGGTTTTTATTACAGTAAGTATTTTAAGAGAAATGTCGGTGCTATCTGCACTCTCTGTTTTCCCAGCAATTATGACACCTCGCGAAGCTCGGGAGCAATTCCTGAACAACTTTCGACTGGCAAAGAAATGATTAGTGCTCAAATTAAATAAATTCTGTTAACAGGCTAGAAAGAAAAAAATCTGCCACATGTCCTTGATTGAGCATTACTGTATTTTCGATTTCTCTTACATTGAAAGTAAATTAAAAATATTAAAATGCATTTTATACGTATTTCGTTCGTATGAAAATCAATAATGCACTACTAGGCTCCTCCAAATTCTAAAATAAATGCTGATATTTTTTGAATTTATTAAATTTCTGCTGTATACATATGAATCGGTCAAAATCTAAATCTATTAGTTTATATGATTTACAGCTCACTTTCAATCCTACTCCAGTTTCCTCAGTAACAGTTTCTCGGTCCCACTTTCCGTTCGAGACGGACGTGAAAAATGCCACCACAGGTACACTTGCAATTTCCTCACATCCCGCAATCACTATAAACGTCGAATCTCCCACCTGCACCGGTAGCAAGTCATATCCTCTCCATTCTTAACCATAACGAACCTATAGACTCTTAAGAGGTCCCTTACTTTGTGTGTTTCACTATCGCGGCGTAACTGTTTAACGTATGCAATAAATTATGCATACATGCTCTACTGTATTTGAATTTTCAATGATAATTTTGTTTACTGGTATAATTATCTCGAAACAGATAAAAAGTCGTATAATTATAAGTTGTCAGTCATCAGTCTACTTTCCGGCGCCATAACCAAAATATTCATGAAGATATCTGTATATAATAGGGAATATTTATTATGCATGAATGGAAAAACCTACGCATGGACGATACCGTAGTGACATGTTGTAGCCGATGACAGCTGAAAAGTAGCAATTTATGTACAGTGTACCTACTTATTGCAATTAGGTACATATTGTATGAGAGATTTAAATTTCAACCAAATTCATTTAACTCAACTATTCTAATTGATTTTTACCTTAAAACGCGGATTTTTAAGTAATCAAAACTGTGCGTGTGTATCATTTTGTAAAATCGGTTCAAAATAACAATACAAAAGTAACATAAGAGTTGATCATTGTAACGTAGTGACAAAAAATTTAGACCAAAAAAAAAGGTATTTACCACGTCGAGCTACTTTCTAAACAAGACTATTTTACAAGAGACGAAAATCTTGTTCACTATTTTATCTTCCAAATCTCGAACCCGGAGCAATATCGATCGGCCGGACAATTAATCATTGTCGAAATGTTTCCATTCCCCGAAAAATTGCGCACTTTCTTATAAATATTTACTAATTGTAGCCGTTACGATAGCGACGTGGATCGCCTTATCGCGCTGGCGGTCGTTACATCTAAAGCGTTCGACTGAAAGAGACTTGCACCACTGATGCGGTTCAGCGGCGTGATTTAAAAAAAATAAACCGAACTGAGAACTTCTTTCTTCCAACTTCAGTTAAAAAAGGACATACTTTTTGGGTATTCACCCACCGCATATGGTTTTCTCTTGATATAGATTTCCTACTCCCCAATCAGCCAGTATCCGAATAATCGCATTGTATATGTTTTCTCATTTTTTCCGCGTGAATTTAAATTCACAGATTAAATATGTCGTTGCAAATATCGCCTATTATTACTAATTCTTGTAAACAATACGTTATGTAGATGTTGAGCAATCCACACTTGCGCATCGTGGAATATACTGCAAACATCTCGTATCTTCGAGAAAAATCTGTGCCCAGAAGTACTTTATATAAAGGGTGACACACACTTGCAATTTTATTGCAATACTAAATAATGAAACTTTCATCGTTAATGCGTGTGTAGTGAGACGGGTATATTAAAAATAATCCGTACTTTTAAAGCTGTTACCTACAGCGACGTATCAAACCGGTCGCGGTCTTTTTGCCGGGCAATTTTATTAACTGCAAATAATAAACGAATTAATGGGTATCATCACCTAGTGCCGTGCATCGGTCGCCTGGAAATTGCCTTGAGCTATAACTGTTTCCGCTCGCGTATGACTGAAAATAATTATGTGCTCTTCCAGCCGATTACTTCGGTTTAATCTCTAACAAGCGTACTAATCTTAGACTAAGTAAGCTTATCAATTTATTCAATATCGACAGACAGGCTTGTTAAAGCGATCAAAAGCAGTGTTTTAGCTATTAAAGATTTTGTCACTTTAATATTTACTTTGAATGCGATATGCCTTAGGCAACAAATATTGTAATACTTATACGCCATAGGAAGACCATAGTGTGAAATGTTGATGTTGTTTAGCAGTAAAACATCACGATCCAACAATGCACAAACTGGTGCACAGTTATGCCAGAGGAATGTCATAGTAGCGCGTCGATCAGAGCCGCCGCAACACAGCGTCTGCGAATACTCGTAACAACTGTAATAAATTCTACAAACAGATATATATAACCTGCGATGATTTATGTAGACTGTGATCGTTTCGAAATTACATTACTGCATGTTATTACAATAATATTTATAACGATATATCGCACGCTTAACGGAACACTGACTCATTAAGGAATAAGTTAAAATTTAGTTACGTACAGATACAGGCTTCTGTTAGCGCCATCTACCGT
>DWQT01002212.1:0-14656 GCA_018244895.1 Myscelus amystis hages | reverse complement strand
TGTTCACACAGAGACATTCGATGTATACACTGAGTGTACGGTGTATAGTGTCGTAGTCTGAACCGGCCTTAACTCGCGTTCAAGAGGAATTAGTCCACTTCCAATATAAAAAGTCTTAATCGTAAAACAGCAGGTGGAAAGCAAATAGTATAAAAAAAATGTTCATAATATTCTTTATACGACTTCCAAAAGCACTATTTGTCACTTGAAATTGATTTTAAGTGTCCATTTGCTGGAATTACAACCTTATTATTTAATCGTTAAGTCAAAATATTGTTTTTATTATAACTTATTAACCCGATGTAACATTAGTCTGAATACCAAACCCATTAAATGCAACAATGTCACAAATTCTACCTCGCGTTCAACATAGCTGCCACGAGACGCAAAGAATGTCTGAATTCTTGCTGTTTTTTTTTCGAAATTAGCGTAGCCGCGTTTGATATTTTGAAATAAAAACGTCGTGGAACGATTAAAAAAAAAAGCATTTCAACGAGCACATAAACCAAAAATATTGATAGATCCATCACAACAAGTAAAACTGGTATTGCCAGTAAAAATAAAGCATTTTTAAAAACGTCGAACTTCAAACACACCGACGGCTAGCGGTACTCATAAAGATTAGTATAGGACCGTGACCAATCCACTATTTTTGATCGTAAAACTAGCACGCGAACGTAGTATTATTCACAGAGTTTTATTGTCTTTACTAATTAATACGGAGTCGAGTTTTTTTTAGCTGTCATGCGATTGACGCGATGTCATCACGACATTATGCCATAGATCCTTGTTCTGTTAAGCGGGTTTTTTTTTTTCATAACGGTTTAGGAGTAGATAATTTTGCATGCGATCCACGTGGTATCGAGTGGCCAATGGCACGTTCGATTTTTATCTCTAGGACGGTTACCATACGTTAATAGTACCTACAAATATGTATTGGGCGTTTATTTGCTGTTAACAGTACTAGATTTTACCTTTTCAATATGTCTGGCGGCGTTAACACGCTTAAGACGTTAAGATTGATTAAGATCAGTATCAAATTGGATACACCATCAACAACATACCATCACGCCAGATCCCTAACCGGACAGGCAGAAAGCACGAATTGGATAAATTGGATACGTACTTCAATATTTTTAATAATTGTACCACCGTTTACATCGTTCTAATCTTACCGTGATTTACCGGTATAGCTTCTAATCATTTTAAATCTATGAAGACACATGTATATTAACTTGCACTGTAGGTACCTTTAGCTTTCGGGAATGTTCCAGTCCGCTATTACAGGATATCTCAGGGCTGATGCTAAGTTTACGGTTTATTATAAATTCATACAGAACTTTTTAATTAACTCTTCCTGGCCGGACGGATAAAGTCGTGGAGAAAGTTTTCGTTACTACCATACTTTCATAGATGTTCCTGATTCGATGGTAACTTCAGTTCAGATAGCTATTGAGGCCAATTTACACCGGTGGTTAGTAGTCTGGTCAGTATGCCGATTCTTATCATATGCAGTCTCAAGTTGTATTCCCTTTTTATGTATTATCAAAAACCGTGTGAGTATCAGTAGTTTTTGGACTTATTTTTGATTATAGGTAATAGGTACCATACTATCACTTGAGAATCGTGACGAACTGAAAACGCCCAGAAATGTTTCGGAAAACTCGATGGTACCTAAATAAACAATGATTATGAATTACAAATAATTAGTAATGTTTCACTTATTTGTAAACTTATAATAACTTTTCAATTACTGACTTTCTCTTGTTTAACGTACCTACGTATTAACGTTAGATCGACGAAAATTGAGGAATTCATCACATATTTCGTTCACGGTTCACGGATTTATCAGTGGAAAAACAGTTTCGAAACCGTTAACGGCCCCATAGCCGACAAGTCAGTCAACGTAGTAGGTACTTACGTAGTTGAGATATGCCACGATTCGGATCAAGGTTCGACAATTTATGTGGGCTCTTTTTCATTTCTAGTTTGATGATCGCTCAAAACGTCAATACTGTTGTAATAGAAGAAAAGATTCGCTCACAATCGCAATAGAAGTATTAGTAATGTTGTTGTTTTTAATATTCCAATAAACATATTTTGCGTCGAAAATTTATTGTAATGTAAATAAAATGAACGCCCGTCGCAAAAATACATAAAGATAATTTTCATAAAGTTATAAAAGTCAACAAATTATGAATCATTATACAAAGCGAATGCATTTTGTTGTATTTTACGATTTATAGGTAGCTGCGAGACTAATGTTCCTTACAAGTTGTTTTCTGTTTGACTCTTTCGTTGTTTTTGCATTTGAAATTAGCAAAATTTTATAATATAAATCTCTGTCTAAACTTTATAGATATAGGATAATTTAACTTTATAGTAAAATTTAATAAACTCATTTATCTACAAATACGATGTAAATTTGCTTAATACTCGTAGCATGCACAACAAAATTGTAATTTTACTCACGGCCCGCAACCTATCATTTCTTTACACCAATAAAATGGATAATTACGAATTGCCGCGTAAAATTAGTAAACACTCCGTCGCGTGTCAATGGCGGCCATTTTGAGTTGCCTGTCAAACTTATTGACAGTTCTATCGTTGATGGCGGCTACTTGTTGACGCGGGAAATATGGATCGCTTAGCTTTATTTTATCTATGGCCAGTGTGAGTATTTGTAATATTGTTAGTAAGCAAAATTATTTTAGAAATTTTATGTAGTTATATATGTTACAATTCTGATTTTCTAGCAAAGGCAGTGTTTGCTCAGGATTTAGATGCACTTATTTCACTGTAAAAGAGAAATAAAACGGTAATAAATAGGTGTCACTACATAGAATTCATTTCGTCCGTATCTACACCTTATGGACAAGACAATTATAGTAGCAACTATTATTAATGTTTCAATGAGAGTTAATTATAATAAAGACACATTAAATAAAATGTAGGTAGTAATAATTCAATTAGGATCTCAGTGTTACCATTTTGATTAAGCTTTAATAGAATAATAGATACTGGTAGATTACTATAAATGTAAGATGTAGGTATAAATGACCCACATACCTACTATCATTGATAACAATATAAAAGTGCGGTATATAGTAAAATATCTTGATCACAATTTTAATAAAATACACATATACATATATACTTACAAGGAAATCATATGTACATGGAAATTATATGTACATGGGTCTCTTCTTATATTAGGTTTAGGCCATAGTCTACCACACAAGCCAAGCTTACTACTAAACATGATACACCTGAAACAATATTATGGAGAATACTAAGCTACCCACGTTTTCTCATTTTGAAAAATATAGAATAAAAAAAAAACGTTTTTACAGCAGTAGGTTTTTGCGTGTATTACAATAACTACAAGTGTACTTACAATTGTACAAACTAAAGGATTCAAAACGTCCAATACATTATTAATTTCAGCAGCAAAACAAAGATGACAAGCGCAAAACAATTGCAAGAACTATGCATTCGTAAAAAACGAGTGACCATCCGCGCCATTTTGTTTTTCCCGGCCGCTGGACTACATGTTTCTGGGACAACAATACCGAATATTACAATGAAACGCGCGAAAACCGTAAAATTCAATGGACACAAAAACCGTCAATAAAATGTTACAAGTACGAGCTTGCGGGAAGACGATATATTTAAAAATAAAATATCCTTATTTGGCGCGAACGTTCTTATTTATCTGTGGACTACAGTCCACAGAGTAATTTGTTCGTGGATCGATTACATATGTATTGCTAATTAACTCTCTTGTTTTTTTTTTCTGTCGTGTCGCACGCACGATTGAATACAGAAAGAAATGCAAGCCGAAACATGAAAAAACAAATTATGTACCTAACTCGCAACTGTCTCGATTAATATTAGGCGGCAAATATTTCAGAGAACTGTCAAATAACTTCACTTACTGACTTGCTCGATTATAATTTGGCATAATTACGTGCATTGCAGTTTCTACGGATGTTGTTTTAGTGACTACAGTTTACGTTAGTCAAGTAAAGTCTATGCTGTGTATATTTTCAAGGTTTTTATCAATTATTTTTATTAATTTGTAGTTAAGAACAAAATGTCTAAGTACGTCTCAGCTAACAATAAATCTGGTATGTATTTTTGTACGAAAGAAATAATATTCATCTGTTATCTTGACAATCCGTTGCATGTTGTTCAATAGGATAACCAAAATAATATTCCAATTATAAATGCCAATAGATCTCTGTTCTCAGCTGAATTTTCACATCAACGCGTCTAAAAAGATTTTTTCATATTGTGTGAGAAACACGGGGTAAATAGTATCAATAGTTCTAAATCCATAAGTAAAAAGGAACAATGGAAAATTGCAGTTTTAAGCTCATGATTTACGCATCCTCTGTAAATCAAAGGTTAAAGTGCTTAACCACTCGACCAACCACAAGACCAATCAATGTCAACCACTTATATATTAAAATTTATGCGGAAAATTTGGCAACAAATCGCATACCTTTCAATCAATTTTTAATAAACTTTTGTAATAAAAATATTAACAAACAAAAAAAATTTTTCTTGTTATGTATCTTTTTTAATTTTTTTTTTTTATTATTTTAATCGAACCCAACAAAAATCTTCTTCCTTTCTTTCTACTAACATAATAAGCGACACAAACAGACTCGCATCCGTCGCATTGTTACATATTTTCTCAAATGCAAACACAGATTATTAATCTTTCTTGTAATGTGTCATATTCGCGTGCGCGGTGCGCAGTGGGTTACATTGTATGGAATCTTCGATAAGAAATCCTGGTATAATCAGTTAAGAATCAACTTCACTAGCAACGCATACGGAATCACTTTGCCTAAATTACCTGCAACAAATATGTATAACAGAATACGTTGCATAATACGCTTGAAGATAATCCACGACACTACATTTCGATCTTTCATCGAACGAATTTATAGTAAATCCAAAGGGCAGGGGTAATTTTGAATAGCGTGAACATCAAAGTTGTATAAAAAGAAGTAGGTGGTCAAAGTATTAGAATATTTCAAATCATTTCACCGTTGTGATACTGTTGTTAATACCTATCTTAATTGGTAGTCACAAAGGAAAAATCGTGTTTAAATCTTTTAGCTCTGGACAAAATTTAGATATCAGAACAGTTGGCAATCAGTTCAAGAGAAATCTATCTATAAGCCACGCATTTGTCAAAGATGACGAGAAAGATCAATACTAATAGGAACGAACTAAAATTAGGAAATTAAAAAGTGAGGCAACGAACTCTAAACAACAAATGCGGCTTCGTACGTTCAAAACACGCTTTACTTTGTATTCAGAAATATTACGTGTAAGATGACATTGCGATGCGGTGCGTTTGACGTAGTGCGGAAATACGCGGTGCGGTATAACGTAGTGCGGAATCACGCGGTGCGGTATAACGTAGTGCGGAATCACGCGGTGCGGTATAACGTAGTGCGGAATCACGCGGTGCGGTGTAACGCGGAGTGACGCGACGAGGCATAGCAACGGCAATGGTGTAATACGGCAACTGCGTTAAACCACAATAAATATTACATATATAGAGATCGTGCAATGCGTTGTAATGGTCCACCAAAAACTATATTCCCACGTCCAATCTATCGCAATTAATCTATCTTCGTCAATACTGTTGTGAGGCAATCATTTTCGAATCACATTTTAGCTGCGCTAGTCACATTATGATATTATGACTACTTTTTTAATGACTAATGAGATTTAATTTTGATTTTTTGAATTTTCATCCACTGTATAGACATTTGTGGTTTTAGCGTGCAATAGATTTATTTGTATTTGTCAATGATGAATGTCGATGATTTAACCTTGATTTGGAAAAGGATTTTTAGACGTTATGTCGTTTTAAATGCTTAAAAACGGGCGATTTTGGTGCTTCATGGTCGGTACTAAGCAAATGACCGCTAGTGATACCTACCTAATAGTTGAGACGTTTTCACACTTCCCAAGGTACATTGAATGGACTTTGGGACTTATGGACTATTCTAATCTACTACTATTAATTTTGAATTAGACAGTATGTGAATTGTTTCAAATTTTTTGTTAACGATACGATGCCCACAGCATTTACCAGATCAGGCAGAACCCAGGGTGGGAGGTGAAATTTCAAACTGGACGATATTAAAAATAACTGTTAAAACCGCGACTACAATTGTAACGTAAGAATCGAACTTACTCAACAAATTAGCCAACAGCAGATCGCGTGAGATAGCAATCTATGTTATCCTAAGCAACAGATGGACGTACAAAAAACTAGTTTCTTCATAGTCATTACCTTTCATTACAGCGAATGGAAAGTCGTGTCACTTCGCTACATAATACGTGGTTAGGTGGTTGAAACTAGAGATTATTGGACTTTATTAGAAATGCGGGCGGACCCTGGCTGGAGAACGTATGGTTTTACAAAAAAAAAACTGACGCGCAGGTGGTCATCTTACCAATGACAGTAGATACGTCAATCAGTTCCTGTGATATAGATATACTACACATCAAAAGCCTTCAACATAGCACTTTTCGAATGCCTTAGAAGACACAGCTATACTTTCAAGCTGGTACGCCTTCATCGGCGAGGATCGTAATGGCTGCGTTGAGTATTTATATCTACGTAAGAGTTATTAAGGTTCTTCGTCATTTGTTATTTATACAACTATGACGTCACCAGGGATGTAGATATGTAGATAGGTCAGAAGAAAACCTAGTCTAGGCAAAAACTGTTCTTAAAATTCTTCGTGGAATTATGAATTCGTGAATAGTTATCGTACTATTTTTAAGTGTATATTATACACAATATACGTAAATAAAGTACCTAAGCCTGATAGTAAGCTAGCTACATCGAGTTGCATGGCAAAAAGCACAATCTTTCATACATAATTTTGTATCAAAATTAGTCAAACAAAACCGCTTGTCTGGTTTAGTAGGTCGAGATAGAAAGCCACCCGAAAACCGTACCTAGTTTCTAAACTGGTAACGGATTTCATGGCAGGAAAATCTACTTTTTTAAACACAAAACAATCAACATTTCTTATAATACCATTAAAATATTCAAATCCAGATTTAAAATGAAGAAATTTATTGCAAATTAATTCGATTGTAAGTGTCAAATATAATTGTTGATTAATCGTTTTGAAAAGTAAAATTTAATTTGTTTATTTTATAATATTTGATTAGAAAGGTGAACAAAAAAAGTCTACTTCCTAAATATCCAGGTATCATGTTCCGAAAAAAATCCTCATCTAACGCGGATCTCGATAAAAAAACTGTCACAGTAAAATGGCGCGTGTTATGACATTTAAACATGGTCGCCATTAATCATAGATGTCAAACGCTTCGACGCCATTTTGTCGTATTATCCTTACATGGAAACTAGTTCATAATTACACCACTTGCTAGATAATTGTCAATAGATTGAGACGTTATTGTATTATAATAATAAAATCGACTATGCATTACCTTTTAATAATTACCAAAAAACTTGTCTACGTATAAATTAAACATTTCGCTTGTTTAAATATGTATACACCTGTAGTATTTATGCACTACTTAACCTTAAGATTATATAACATTAAGAAAAATAGCATACACACTTACAGGTGAGATAACCATCAGAATGAAGATACAAGATTTTATACTCAACTTTATCTTCTTACTTTTCATTTTCTCCCTTTCTTTTTTAAACAACAATAAAAATAAATTAATTCTGAAATACAGATATCTTTAATTATTTTCTCGTTATTTTAACGGATATCTATAATATACATATTTCCAACTATCATCAACTAAGCGAGCGATTTTCGTCTTATATTAATAAAAATTAAACATAAAAAGGAAGAACTGTTCTAGCAGTAGCTGCTTATTTATAATGTCGTAAAAAACTTATCAAATTGATACTAAATAAAGTAACGAACAGTTTTTTTCAAGTTTGCAACATCACCTGACTGACACACCTGTATCTATGCGCGGAAATATAAAACTTCCATGAATTCATATTTACAATTCCATAGACAATTTTTATGGTTGAACGTTGATATTAGATATTGTTTATACCTAAACATAGTCATACGTTATGGGATAAATTAGACCGAAAATATGTTTTATAATTAACTACTCCTGTTATTGACAAGCTTACTAATGACGCAAACCACTATTTTAATTTTAATCTTCATATACATTGTACGTGAGCAGTTAAAGACAATAAGTACAATTCCATTTTTTACTTATAATTCTAGAATTTATGGTCTTTTTTATGTAAGGCCATTGGCAATGAGTAGGCAGTGTTCAAAAGTGGCGGTTGCTTCTCATAAGCATCTGCAAAGTACTAGAAGCAGGACTATTAATGTCATTTACTCCACTTTATATTAGTGCTTTTATAAGACTGTTAGTTATATAGCATTAATTGGAAATAGGACTGTTTGCATAATGTAACGCTTAATGTCAGGTAAGACGTACACACTTAACCGTCTTATTCGAAATTAGAGCGTTTCTCGCTTGAAGGCTGTTTGCCTCCGTTATTTAAAAAAGTCGTTTTTTTTAGAAAGCGCCTACTATAATATAATTTAAAAATGAAAACAAGCGACAGATAAGTTACTGATTGGGCATTGCAAATCCTAAAATGCAACTGCATTTTATGACGTCCATACCCACTAAGTAAGGATTCGTTGAAATCTCATCCCAATGGGAGCTAACGGGGTTAAAAGAGGGATGAAAGAGGTATGTAGCTTTTTGGTTTATAAATACGGGTTTCAACGTTTACGTAAAATCAACCCCATCAATTATTCGAATAGGGATGTATGTTTGTTTGAAAATTCGCCAATTTTAAAGCGAGCACTATAAATGCATTTGTAGATAGCTTTGTAGTCAAACTTGAATTGAAGGTATTGCAAGATTGATGATATTATTATAATAAATATTTTACCTATTTAGTTTTCCCTAGCTGCCGCTGGCACCCTAATAAGTATTGGCTAGTATAAGCGCACCGCAACACAGTTACGCATATCAAGTTGACGTCACAGTAATAATAGATTTTCGTTCATCCCATACATTATAGTAAATA
Organism: Myscelus amystis hages; assembly: GCA_018244895.1. Classification (NCBI taxonomy): domain Eukaryota; kingdom Metazoa; phylum Arthropoda; class Insecta; order Lepidoptera; family Hesperiidae; genus Myscelus; species Myscelus amystis. Next base: position 5,556 of record DWQT01002212.1, on the reverse strand, counting down.
ATATTTCATTAGTCTCATGACGTAAGAACCGTGATATATCAGAAACGGATCATCGCGTTACGTCATCTCAATCGGATTCAATCAGTGAGAAATATTCGAGGTTAATTGATGCATGCGTTAATCGTTTATTTATGACTTGTTATTACTGTTACTTCTCAAGCTGTGATTGCCTTGTGGTTTGTATAACTCAGCCTCGCACGCGGAGGTCTGGGTTCGATTCGGGCGCGCACCTCTGACTTGCAACGTGCGTTTTACAACTAAAATTTATATATCACCTGCTATAACGGTGAAGGAAAACATCGTGAGGAAACCTGTAGACGTTAGAGATGTTGTAAAGTGTATAATATTTTCTGGGGTGTGTAATAACTGCCAATCCTCGGCCAGCGATTGGCCAGCGTGGTACACTATGGCCTAAATCCTCTCACTATAAGAGGAGACCCGGTCCAGCAGTGGACTACGAAAAGGCTAAAAAAAATACTATTACTAATATTGAGCCCGTAACGCTATTTATAACACTTCCATTAAAACGCGTTTTCCCGGGAAAATGGAAGATTTTTCCGCCAAAAAAGTTATCTAGATCATTCTCCGGCCCATCAGCTAGGCCGCCCTTGCCGCTAACAGCAGTGTTAAGCGCTGCTGTGTTCTGGTTTGAAGGGTGTAGTAAATGAGACATACTTTTTCGAGGCATTCCAGCTCAGTCCTCAGGGGTAGCGGCGCATCTGTGGTCGACCTGAGATAGGAATCTAATCTTATCCGGGGTCGATTGCAAATGTCCATGGCCGGCAGTAGCCACTTACCATCGGGTGGACTGCATGCTCGTCTGCTATTTCCATGTTATAAAAAAAAGAAAGACTAACATGTTCCCATTTATAAATAGTATGATCATTGAAGTCGATTTCCACTGTCTCAGATTCAGCTTAAGGGATTGATGCGAATTAGGACCAAATATTAAAAATATAGCACTCCTTTTATTTATATAGCGTTAGTTGTACAGGCTTGCAAAGTTACGAAACGCATCAAGACTGATGATTCCTAATATATTCTAACGCTGTATACAGACAATTTAGAAAGAAAGAGGAAAGAAGAAAGAAAGAAAAATTTCTTTCTTCTTCTTCTTTCTTCTTCAGACAATTTAATGTAACTTTTATACAAAAATATCAAGAAACGCACCGGTTAACGTACAAATTAGTTTCGTGAATCGTTTCGTTAGTAATTTACCGCGTTCAAACGGTGCGCCGACATTTCACCTTTTTACCACCGCGGGCGAACGGGCCCACGCGAGCCGGTTAATCAATCTAGCGAATGTCAACTGGCTGTTTGTAGAGCCTTACCAACAATAGAACGAGAGGCTCTACCGCAAAGCCTGCGACGTATAGATACAACACTAGCTATTGCCCGCTGCGTCGCACGCTTTAAATTCGGAGTGAAACAATACCCCTTTCCTTATAGGTACCTACCGTGAAAATGTTCTGCTATCTTTGGAATATCTAAATTATACCACATTTTCACTTATTGCCTGATGATGGAAACTTAGTCAAACTTTGGATTCATACTCAGATTCTCTCCTATGAAACGATCGTAGTAAATACCTAAGATGAATATATGAACATAAGATCGACTATATTTATTTTCGTATTAATATTTATTAATTCCATATTGTTATATTATTATTTTTCCCTCTTATTATCTTATCTTTTTATGTCATATTTATCTTATCTGCTACATGTAGATTTAATATAACACACTTTTTTGACAAAAATATCCACTTATACAATTCTGTATAAACAGTAAACATCTACATTTTTTGTTGGATTATTTTATTTTTGGTAATTATAATAAAGTTTTCGTTCATTTCCATATTTAATTTTATATTATAGATGCTTGAAGAGGAAATCCTATTTGATGGTATACGTTAATTTAAACAGTTCGGGTTGAATCTGAGGAGTTGTGAAGTACTATTATATTTGAAAAACCTTTCAAAGTATTATATTAAAGTGAAATAAGCACATTTTAACAATCAACACAGATTCACAAGGTGAGAAGAATAATAAAAAGGAATGGTTTTGCGAAAATACTAACAATATTAAATGGACATGATCGCATATGAAGAGTGAAGAAGAAGAAGAAGAAGAAGACTGAAGAGTGTAATTCAGGACTTTTCCAAACAAGGATAAATAAGTCTAGGTAAAGTATATCTACATATTTCCTCACTTTACGAAAATTTACCGTTCTTAATACCTACTTTCTACTAAGTATTAGAACGGTTAGAATATTGTACACCTGTCAACAGTTGATAAAGTTCAAATTGACTTTCATTTGTCCAATATTACAACAAGTAAACAACACATTGAAATGAAAGAGTAGGTATTATAAAAACTGTACTAAAACAACAATTTCAATCCATTCAAATACATATTTAATTTACGACGAAGGGCAAAGTCACGTGCATATGTTATTTCCGATTAACCCTGTGTAGGCAGTGTTCACACTTGCGACTATTCCACGGCTGTATGGATTGGAATACTATTTAAATATAATACAACTAAAATGTAGAGTAAGGTAGGAGTAATTTCCAAAAAAATCCTTTCGAAAACAAAATGTTGACTTCACTCAATAGGACCCTAATTTATTATTGTAACCGCATTTTCAGAAACTAAAACCTACAATGTCAATACAGCCTTTAACATCTTTTAATCTTAGATATAGCTTTTAAATCTTAGATATAGCTTTTAGAATCTTAGATATAGCTTTTGCTTTTGAATTGCGAGCCTTAAACTAAAACTTCAGTCTGAAATTCTCCCCACCTTTAGTTTTTAATTATGAAATATGAATATGGAAATAATAAACTCCAAGCGATTTCGGTCTTGCTTTGAAAGAAAGTTTTGTATTTTGGATACAACAGATTTTTTCTAGATGAAATTACCAAATTCGATAGATTGTTTAAAGGCATCCCAGAAGGGGCTAATAAGGCTTATTAGTTAAGATAATTACTATGATGTAGCAGAACCGGATTATACTAGTTTTTAATTTGCTTTTATTATAATAAAGTCCATTTTTATGATATTTTCGTTTGAAATCATTTCGTACGCAAAGTTGCAGAAACAGGTATAGGTAACTAGGCAGAAGGAGAAAGAACTCAATAAATTAAATTATACTAATAACTTTTTTCCTCGCCGGGAATCAAATTTGAAACTGTGTAGACCGATATAACCGTTGCGCTATAGGGGTACTTAAAAATAATGTTGCTCAATTACCTATTCTACGTCATACCTACTAACAAGTCGAAAATCACAGTGAACTCTACATAAGCTATGGTGGTCTGTTTTAACTAGTTTAAACCGGTTTTAACCAGTTTCATGTAAAATTAGTTAGTGGGATGTTAAAGCTATTATAAAATAAGGTGTTCTGGAGACGACCCTCAGAATAATGACATCGTAAGGTAGTTATTATTATTAGTTAGATAATAAATCTAGATACAGCTAGTGTTAGCTAGATACAAATATCTAGCTCTCGACCAGAATAAGGCTAGGGTATCTTACCTATTATAAGAAGCGTATAAAAAGGCTTTCGGGGTTATGGGTGGCTCGTTTGAACCATCCACCATCCACAGTTCATTCACAAAGTGCATAGGCTACTTCTGTACATAGTATAAAACAAAGTCGCTTTCGCTTCCTGTCCTTATGTATGCGTAGATCTTTCAAACTACGCAACGGATTTCGATGCGGTTTTTTTTATAGATAGAGTGATTCAAGAGAAAGGTTTATCCTACCAAGAGAATATAATAGAGAGAATATTAATATATTCTCTCCAAGAGAATATATTACCCATTGAAATCTAAAATACAGAAGCAATATATTGATGCCGTTATTAATCTTCGTCCTTTGTTACGCCAATTAACGTTAAAAGGACTAAATAACAAAGTCAATTGTTTCGCAATTGTTTGAATTTCCTCGCAAGCGACGCGCGGTGCCTAGTTCATTATAAAGGGCAGAACGGATGGCTTGTGGGGACAATAAATTATTAATTGTTATCGATTATCACAACCTCGGGACACAGCGAGGCGGTGTTTTCTTGTATAATCGTTACGGTAAACGTGTTTACCGGTAATCGCTGTACTCGTGTTTGATACGGTTAAACACACGAATACCGTAAAAGTAACTTTCACTGATGGGCCTTTGGAAGTCTTTGATTGGTTTACCGGTTTGCACACAACAGTTGGTATTATTATTGCTTATTAGGTATTGCATCTAGTGCGTACTAAGTTTCTCTTTTTTTTTATAATATGGAAGTAGCAGACGAGCATGCAGTCCACCCGATGGTAAGTGGCTACTGCCGCCCATGGATATTTGTAATCGACCCCGGATAAGATCAGATTCCTATCTCAGGTCGACCACAGATGCGCCGCTACCCCCGAGGACTGAGCTGGAATGCCTCGAAAAAGTATGTATCCCTTACCACACCCTTCAAACCAGAACACAGCGGCGCTTAACACTGCTGTTATAAGGCAGAATTAGGTGTGGCAGCGGTGCCGCCGGAGTCGAACCACAGATTGTCCTACCACCAATTGAAAGGACCTTCTGTGATTCTTTACATAGTATAAAACAAAAGTCGCTTCATGTCCCTATGTATGCGTAGATCTTTCAAACTACGCAACGGATTTTGATGCGGTTTTTTTAAATAGGTAGAGTGATTTAAGAGGTACGTTTATATGCATAATTAGCTTTTGTCCGCGCTTTTGCAATTCAAAATTTCTTAATGACCATAAGTAGAAATGTAGTATATGAATTTAGATATTCCAAAGATAGCAGAAAATTTTCGCAGTATAAGCAAAGGGGAATAGTTTTCCTCCGAATTAAAGGCAAAAGCTAGTTAAAGATTTCACTATTACAGTCAAACATATGACCTCAATCACTCTTTTCATTATCGTCGGTTTATTTTCTTTACGGAAAATAACATATCACCGTTATGTGTAAGAAAAGCGTTCAAATAAAACTATCCTGGTCACCCACTTACATCCGGGCCGGGTATACTGCAAACGGATAGCGAGAAGCGAGTTTCGCTAGGAAATATGTTAATGTGAAGTTCTTAATTAAGTTAAAACGTGATTGCTAAATCTATAAACCACCATTTATAAATAATGTTGTGTTAAACAAATGTAACGTTAAAATTAATCTCACTTGATAAATAGTGTTACTGTAATAATTAACATAATATTGTGAAAACACTAAAATATGGTCATCTTTTTCATAACCAAACGTAGCATTTACTATAACCAAACACTGTATAAACATAAACTTCTAATTATATACAAAAGTACGAGTATATAATTGCACATGCGACACAAAAAAATGTTTCAATCACACAAATTTCATATGTGTCTTAATTTGGATGACCACAGTCCAGTGGAATCCAGTATGGATGTCAGTTTCAACGTTACTGACCATCAAGAGTCTGTATACCCATTGGCCGTATAATTCACATTCACAAGGTGGTAGAACCCTCTGTGGTTCGACTCCGGCGGCACCACCGTCACACCTATTTCTGCCTTATAACAGC
>DWQT01002211.1:0-14658 GCA_018244895.1 Myscelus amystis hages | reverse complement strand
ACAATATAATATCTAAATCAGCTGACACTAACAGTCCCGTTTAAAGTTGACTGTGGAGGTGGCGGGTTGCACCCACATCTGACAGCTGCATGCTTGTTTGTTTGCCTGCATTAAGCTCGACAATCAAACCTGTGACGATAATATGTATACGTACGTACACACCACTCACAGCCAGCGAACTGGTATTTCACTCAGTTGTTATGTCCGCTACTATCCTGGAGATTCCCGTCCTAAATTAAAACTAGTTCATCGGTAACAAATTATAGAAATACTCCAATGGTCAAATATTTCACCTTGTAGAAGACAAACTGGTTTGAAACATGTTTGTCTGGCGCATGTTAGTTGGAAGCGATCATGTGTGGTGTGTGGTCATACGTAGAGAAACCATAAGCAGTCAAATTTGCACGTGTCGTGTTCATAGGAAATATAAACCAGGGGTCGGGGGGGGGGGGGCGTCCCCTCCCCTAGCATCATTAGTACTTACATGAGAAAACTTAATTTGCACTTTCATCTGACTATCTCTAATCACCTAATTGTTTTATGAATTCATTGGAAATCAATTGACTAAACCTTTCTATTGTCTTTTCTGTTGGGAATCTGATGGCCATTAATAAGTAATGCAATTACCATGATTAACTGTACTTGAGCGCGGCGCACGATGATCAAATCATTTTATTAGTAATTAGCAGACAGGAGTTATAGCATTAGCTTTTATTGAGTTGATGAGATCTATGTATAAAACGTTTTTCTAAGTATAATGTCATGGAATTAAAGTTAATCGAAGATAACTTCTTGAAGTTTATCCTTGAAACGTTTATTTTTAACTTAACTTTCATTTAATATTAGATTTATTTAATATTTAAGAATGTTATCTCATCTTTTGCCCTCATAGAGTGCGCAATAACAGTAACTTATTGCAGAGTAGCACCATTTAACATTATCTAAACGTAATAAAAGTTGTCATATCTATGCTAATCCTTGCTATTAATGTCTTAACTCTCCAAATGATCTTAAAGTTATAAAAAATAATGGGCGCGTGGCAAAAACAGTCGACAGATAAACGAAAACAAGGTTTACGTAAAGATGTGACTGTTTAGGCGGCGGACACAAGGTCTCGGTCCGTTTGGACGCCGCCGGTGAGCTCGTGGCGCCACGCCGACCCAGCCTTGCTCGATACGGCCCAGACATCGCACTGGGTAGGCGGCTAACACTTTTTGTAACGATATAACTTTTCACCGATAGCCATAACGACACCTAATAGAATTCACGATAAACTACATTAACATAAATTATACTTTAACCAAATATATTTGTTAGCAGACGCGCGAGCCGCGGGTGTTTAGTCGTGGACGGGCAGATCCCGGCGTCCAGTTTTAGTTAAGTCATACAGAGATTTCGTGTTCGTGTTAGAATTCATTAGTCAAGGTGTAAAGTGTTTATAATATGTGTCGCGGTAAACTCTTTACCCGTTGTCTTGGAACTCGCTAGAAACCCGACCTCCCTTACGAAACAAACTTAATAGTTTTGATTAGTTGCGTTTTGTAATATTGTCGGGTAGCTGCTTACATTATATTGCACGGACGGCAAGAATCGCTTTATTGCTTTTTGTGGGCTGATGTTTGCAGCAAAACAAATAAATAAATTATCGTTGTTTCATTAATTAATTCAATATTTATTGGCCCATTACTTATGCTGAATTTGTTGATAGACACAAGGAGGAGAACGCAATCATTTTGGATGTTGGAACTGAATCCTAAGCCGTGTTCGCGGCAGACATCAATAGTTTGTTTGCCTGGTCACATTGCAATCTGTAGGTACTGTGATATAATTGACAATTGTATTGTGTTAATGCCACTAATATTTATTTTACAGAAGCAGGTTCTTCCACAAGCGGCATTGTTTCAGAATAGCTTCATACGTACACCAGTAGTACTCGGGCGCGGGGCGCCGGGCACCTCGTGAACAGGCGGCGGCCCCGCGGGCGCGCCCGGCGCCCCGGCCCGTACGCTCCTCTCCGCGTACCGACGCGACGGCAGTGACGTACTCGTACTGTAATGAACCTGTATATAATTATTGCTATTATTTAATAGAGCAATGAACCCATTAAATAAACAGTTCAAATGGACCGCCCGCTGGTACAGCGGTCAGCGCCGCCGAGCGCCGAAGCGGATGTTGTGGATTCGATTTCCACTCGGAACAAGTATTTGTTTGTTTTTTAATTTTTTTGGCTGCTATTAAAATATCTAGTCAAAATATATATTTAAACATTTCTCTAATGTGTAGGTTGTCTATCGGCTTTCCGATTACCATGTTCAATACAGAGTGCTCAGTTCGGAATCAGATAACCGCGTGATGAAATGAACACATCATATGGTTATTTCTGTCACGACTAATAAAGAAAACCTAGTTAAAATTAACGAAATATCGTTTTCCAGATCCAAATGTTTACTTTGAGTAAATCATTAGTAATGGAGGTTACGTGGGAGTGCGTCTAAATAACAAATTTTGCGGATTATGCGGGGTGTTTCGAGCATCACATCTAATCATTTATAAATATATTTGTCGTGTGACAGCGCCAGGGTCGTGCCCCTATTGTCCCGTTCGCTCGTAACCCTGACGTATTCGCGCGCCGCACTTGGGCGCCGACGACGACGAGCGGCCGGCCCGTCGGCCGCTGTACACGTGGCCCTCGTGGGAACACCGATGTCATACGACGTTTATTGCGTCTTTCCAAGGTATTTGGGTTACCCGATAAGCATTCGACCTTTCGCAGGTCCCAAGTGCCCAAGTACATCGTCACTAGACGTTCGCATCATACTCGTAGATACATGAATGTCATAGAGAAAAATATCGTTCTTTCTGATCTGTGTAGATGCCCGCCAGGCTAGAGGAGTGTGGTCGCCGCCCGCTACGATGGCGCTTTAATACGACGACATACATATGTAACACCCTGCGCCCAGGGCCCAGCCACGAACACAGTCTGTGTTAATCTTAATTTGATAGCGTCATTTTATAAGTTGCACGGTGGAGTGGTGTTATTTAAGGAACGCTAATAACGCTAATAATGCCTTACGTCAATTTATTGCGTTATTTTTTATATCCGTTGCAAGACGAGTGTCGGCAAGCGCAAGGTTATCGAATGATAAGTAGGCGTCGGCGCTCGATACCTATCGATACCGGGAAACAATTACACTTTTATCGTCGTATCATCTTATAGATTACATTAAAAATGCTTTGCTTTATAAACACTTTATGGAATAAAATAAAAAATCATTTATACTAAATACTTCCATATGACTTCATGTACGTACAGCGACGCGCGGCGGGCCGCGGCGGCCGCGGCGAGCGAGCAGGTTGAACTTGACATTAGCGCACATGGGGTACATTTTACCCAACATACGTTTATACAGTTTTTATGGATCATTTTATAACGTTTAATACGAGTATATGAACAGTAAAAAGTAAACGTTCCCTCACCAAATAATATCTTATCTTCTTTAGTTTGCCACATTTTTCTATTTATTTCCTTGCCTGTTATACATTACAAAAAGTGTAAAGAGCATAAAATGGCGCCGCAGATCTCGATTCTTCGTATAAATCTTCGTATAAATCTTTTAAAGAGTTTTTGTAGATTTATCCGACAATACCGTTTGACGCTTACAAATAAAAACCTGTTTAAAATCTACACGGATTTATAACGCGTTCTATGCAATGAATTGATATTTTTAATGTATTGAGGCGACTTGAGCGTGACTTCCAACGACGCTCGGGCCGCGCCGGAGCCCTCGGGCGCTCGCGTCGCCGCACCGTGCACACCAGAGTAAACAATGTTCCGATAACAAGCACTTTGTAGTGGAACCCGACGTAGCGGTGGTACTGCTTTTCATCGCCTGCTAGTCATATTCTACCTTGTAATCATATTTTATTGCAAATAGTTTATTTATGAGCGTAGTGACTATGATATTATGTTAATAGCTCTGATAAATCACAAAAACAAATCAATCGAAGTGTTTAACCCGTCATAAAAAAAACTACATACCTATCCTACGAGTACCGCTGTGAGATAATGTATATGTATGATAATATTAATGTAATAACATAATGTTCTATTCTTGTGACTTTGCCACTGACCGGCCCAGTGGTGAGTGAACCGGGCTACTGAGATGGGGTTGAGGGTTCAATTCTCATTAGGCCGGATATCTGTAGGATGTAGTAGTATGTATTTAAAGTATGTGTGTTTATTAATTGTTTGGTTACCACGGCATAATTTTTAATCAAATTGTCATGCGTGAATTTGTCCCGAGCCATTGGTCATGTATCATTATAACACGTCGGCAGAACGATGGCGGTGTGTTCACAATAACACGGTATCAGTGCGGCAGGCGCCACGCCGGACACTCCATCGAGACTCGCATTAAGCTCATCGGAACGCGGCATATTGATATCAGGTATTTACATACATTAGTGGTTAGGGTTTCAGCTGCTCACTTCGCAGGTCTGAAGTTCGCAATCTGAATCAAAGTTCGTTGATATAAGATTAAACATCACTCGCTATAACGCTGAAGGTAAACATCACGAGGAAAGCCCGCGCACTAAGGGTTTTGTCTTATGTTTTCTAAGGCGTGTAAAGTCTGTAAACCCGCTCTGGACCAGCGTGGTCTGTAGCTTTGAGCGCCCTGGGTAGAAGAGACTCGTGATTATAAAAAGCTTGATAGTTATGAATTACTAACGTCAGATCAGCATTAAAGATTTGCAGCTATTGAGTTCAGTTGAAAAAGCTATAGTTGTGTAGTGTGTAAAAAAGTTGCCTTAATTTAGACGTAACGGTAATGTAAGCTTTTTACCCAAACCTCTATAGATATTCATGTATATAAGGGTGTGTTAGCTGCACAGCTGAGATGCCGGAGCGGGTGCGGCGCCCTGTGTCATAATCATAATTGTATTAATCTAATTGTATTACGTCCATTGCGTGAGCCCGCTGCGGCCGCGTCACTTCTGAGACCCGATGAATATTGTAAACCTACGTTTTAATGTAATAGCAACCCCGAAGAAAATTCTTGAATGGTTATAGATGGTTCTTATATAATTTTACATCACTGAGTTCGGAGTAATGTTTTGGCGCGCATTAGTGTGTCGTACCCATACTTGCGACACACGCACACACACTCATGGGCAGCGTAGTGAGGTGAGAGATTTCTTGGAAAAAGTAATGGATGGTGGTGAGGCAACTCGCCACAGCTTCCTGACGCCGCGCCGGGGACGCACGGACTGCAACTGACGGGTAAAAAGGTTTCTTGGCGGTATTTCCCAGACCGTATGACAAATTGTGGAATTCCAATACAATACAATTGTTAATGTGATATTAAACGGACGATTCGTTTAAACTTTGAAGCTAGCGATGCTTCTTGTGAATCATTTTCCATTTAATGATCGTCGCCGTCCTCGCCGCGTCCGAAGGAGCCGCATCGAGAATGCTAAATGATATTTTTGTCATTTCATAATTAGTCTTCCAATAATCGGTTTCCCGTGCCATTCTCGGCTCGGCGTGTAGCCCGCTATTAGGTAATACGCCCATTGTTCGCATTTAACTAATCTTTTGTTACTTGGATTTCAATTGGTCGCGGAAAATTGTCGAACAATGGCGGTCGTGCGAGTGTCGATGAGTTCGTGTAATGAATGATCGCTTTTTTTTTTTTTGTCACCGCGCGTACCGCCAGCACCGGCCGCTGCAGCTGGGCTCGGAGAACGAAATTATATCAACAGAGTACACACGAGCATCGCACAGAATATGTCACTTGCAGTGGTACCTACAGTGAGCAATTAATCATAGTCCCTCAGTATACAATAAAATAATAGTACTTATTAATTTCTGATACATATATACACAACCATCACGCAAGGTCCCGAACGGGGTAGGCAGAAAGTATCGAGTGGCAAACATCTCTGTCCTTACAAACCTCCTGCCTGCCTCATTACCTGGCTGGCCTGTCTCACTGTTGGGCGTAGATTTTTCTATGTATCGAAAGTGTCATGATTTTTGTATAGGGACTGGATATAACTGATGAACGCGGCTGGAATTCAAAAAATGACGGCGTGCAATGTATTGACCAGATTTCGTCAAGGAATCCCTTCCTTCCACCCCCTTCCACCCCCTTCCACCCGTCTGTCAGGCATTTGATGATTATCAAAAATAGTGAGACATAAATTCTATTCACTTAATGAACATAATGAATAGTTATCGAATATTCCGACATACGTTAGGAGCAGTAACAAAAAACATTGCATTGTTTAGCCCTCCACGTTCAATTGTTTGATTATTATTAATGTGAAATGTTCCGCTCGGATGCATCCTATTATAGTTTTGTCGGTAATATCGGTGACGTAATTATCCGCAGCCTTACGGCGCGTCGGTTAACCGGCGGGGCTGCGGTACGAGCGATCCAGGTACAATATAGCATCGAAACATTGCATTTGAATTGAAAATCGAATTGTTTTAATAATCATAAGGTATATATGCATATTACGTAGGGGGCGGTATGACAGAGGAGCAACCGGTACACACTCCTGACATCTTCAACTCACTTTACATACCGTTGTCCAAGTGGAAGTGTCGGTGTCAATAGCTTTGGCTACTTTTAAAGGATAATAAGGCTGTTAGTTAGTAATCATTGATAATAATAAGACTCGTTTAAAGTTTAGTCTACTTGGTATTTCTTTGCAGTGGCTTTCCTTGCGGGCATTGAATGCAACCTTGAAACGGGGAATCCTAGTATAGGACTATGAGTGTGAAATGCTTTTATTATTAATAATAAGTGTGACGTCATCGGGTAATATTCGAGGTGGTCTCCGGCTACGACGGCGTCGTTGTTTTGAAAACAATACTGCAATAATAATATTATCCGCGGTTTAGTGGAAATATCTGTTGTCGGAGTGCTGGTACGCTGACGCACTCTCTCCGGGAGACTCAATCTCCGATTGCTTATTGTCTTATATTTCAGTGTCTCTAGGACTGCCTGCAATTATGCTGTTCGTTTGTTAATGTTCCACTACACTAGCGTCATTTAACGCTGGTCAGCTAGTACTGAATTTATATAAAAATCGTGATCGTAGTCAGTTCCGTACAATATAATAAAGTCTTAAGTAATAAAAATGTTTTTAACATTATCTTTGACCTTCAATATTTATGCATAATGACAATTAAGTTTTTATAGCAATGTCAAGCCGTTTAGTTTAAGTGGCCATTGTTTATGAATAATGGAAGTCGGTTGTAGAGCGGGCCGCACTGAGCGACGCCACCCTTGCTCGTCGTCGGCAGCTGGCGCGAACACGCGAATACTCGCTTCGAAACCATTTCATTGGTCACATTGGTTAATTAATAATTTATTCGACGGGTCCGCGCCATAAATGTCTTTTGTTTGCTTAAACAATCAGGTTTGCCGTTTAAAATTCAAACGCGTCTCCTTCCCGAGAAGCGATGTGTCAGCTGTTAGAATTGATAAGTCGGTAATCTGCATTGTAACCGATACGTGCTCGGCACGCGTCCACGGCTACCTTCTGCTGCTGATCTTATGTAATGTCACAATGTACCTTGTTTCTGTCAACATCTGCTTGTATTCACCGTTAGAACTTGATTCAATTGTCGTTTCTGCTGAAAGCTAGTACAGTATGCGACTTTCCCTGAAGCGCACTATTTGGAATTGTTGAAGACAATTAATAGGCATTAAGTACCGGGGCGCGCGTGCCGCGTCCCGGCCTACGCCTCGCCATCATTATTTATTACTTATGAATAAAATTGAAAACATTTCTTTTTTGTTGTTTCTTTTCGATATTCCTTTGTACAGAAACCTGATTAGATTGTTTGTCAATACTCATTGAATGTTATCGTGTTACATTTTATATGCCCGTTATCAGTTAAGAAGAGCCCACGTATTGGTCACCTTCAGTGTAAGCCTTTTCATTAAGTTATTATTATATTATTAGTATTATATTGTATGCACGTGAGCACGCCGTGAAATAGTTTTGATCTGAATTTGTACTTAATAAAGTGCACTATAGCCTTTTATTATTATAAATTATTGATGGTTTGATATCGCACTAACATATTATATTTTAGACAACTAATCTGTTTATGTATATTGTACTAAAATGAATATGACATTGCCACCTGCAAATAGACAAAGGAAGGAGCATTCCTATAACAGCACGAGTGTGGCCCGCGCAGCCCCGGGCGGCTGTACTTCTATCAATCAAGAGCCCGGTCCGCGATTTCCATTCTCCCCGAGCGTGTCATTACTCGTTGGCGGTTCACGTTAGCCTTTTGTTTTTTTATCTGTTCGATGTCCGTTATCTGCGGAGCGCTCCGATATAGTTAGAGATTAAATTGATTAAAAATATTTTCATATTAACTTGGCCTCAAAACGATGAATTTTTATTTGATATTACACTTACAAAATATGAAATCAGAGTTTGAAAATTGTTATCGTGAGTAGGTATTTACTATTGGCTGATAGATTCAGACGAACACTGCAAATGCAAACGACGCTATTTTATTGCAAATGAACCATTGTTATTTGCAACTTTTGATTAAGTAGTTTACGTACACGGGTACTTCATGTGAAGTTAATTATTATTACAATATAATTTTATATTGACCGAATTAGATATGTATAAATATGTCTGTATATTATACGAGGTGTTGAATCGACCCGTGCATGAAATCACATAGGTACGCGATCCATGATTAGCAAAGAACAAATACTTTTTATCAAACATTAGAAATATCTATAGAACAGTTTAATAATGTTTCTTGAGAGAAATGTGAGAAAGAGATATATATAAAAGATTAATTTTAAGCCGGGCGCGGCCGGGGGCGCGGCCGGGGGCGCGGGCGGGGGCGCGGGCGGGAATGAAACACACGAGGCTGCTTTTGACAACATGTTTATTGCGAAAATCTTAACTACACATAAATTAACACCGCTACTATGCACAATATAAATATTTAATTTGTAAACGTACAAGTAGAAATTTGATTGTTTTACATAGGAATCATTAGCGTTACGATAGAAAACTGTTATGTTTCGACACAATTTAAGGCAATTTCATATCACATCGCTCGTTTCACGAAACTTATCCGTACCTGGATACGTTAACAAATGCGCAGTGATGCGTTCGGGCCGGCGGGCCCCGCGCGGGGTTCAGTTGCGGGCTTCTTAATAAAATAACACTCGGGAAAACTCATTAAAATATACACTCTCGTAAACATTCAATATTCTTCTTTATAAGCCATTTGATGCTCGAGTAATTTTATTAACAAGCGTGCAAGAGTGGCGCGCGAGCCCGCGGCCCGCTACGTCACCGCGACCATTACAACTACCAATCTCAATATTCGTCGTTATAATATTTATGAACTATAAGAATTAATTTAAATTGACTATTTTATTATTATGCTAGAGGTCGATAAGTTCGCTAGAGCGGACGAGGCCGGCGCGTCGCTGCTAATACATTATTAAGTTCGTCCATAATAACATAGCGAGTTGTACATCGGAACAGAAGACCGGCGGCGCCGCCGACACCGGCCGAGGTGCCTGCGAGTCGGTCCTCTTTGTAAAAAGATTCATGTAAACAAAGTTTCATCGATACAATATATTGACCGGTTCTCTCCCTCGCTCTAATACTAATCTTCCTAACGTTACATCATAAGGCACACACTATTTGACACTTCTACCGACGGTTACTATCAACAATAATAAAAATATTTAAGTACCCACGACTATGAACTCATTGGTTAAGTACGTTTCTTATATAATCATTAAAATTTAATAATAATTTTATCTCTGAACGACATAATTTCATAGAAGGTATATAACATCAACAACGAACACATTTATTGTACAAATTTAAGTCAGAACAGAAGGAAATGGCAAACGGGGCGTAAACTAATGACATGTAAATGCTTTTGTTAAAATTCATATCTACCTGAACCGATACTACCGTCCCGGGAAGGTCGCGTGACGAGACTTGGCCACCGTCTCCGCGGCGAGGTCTGGATAAGAAGCGTAAGGCCCGTTCCATTGCTACGCGATAAAAGTTCTACCAACATTAACTAGCTCGTATGATGTGAAAGTATTTCTTAATCTGTGCAAGCGATGAATAATGCAACACGTATAGTAATCACGGAGCGTAATAAATGCACCGATTGAAAGTAATCATGACATGTGGTCGGAGCCATGAGGGAAACTGTCGGCCGAGCGAGGCGTCCAATGCGCATGCCGCAATGAGGAAACGAAAGGCGGCGCGGCCGACACACAATTAAAACCTCAAAACTGTTCTTTGAACTCTTTCCCTTCTGTCTTCCAAGTAATATTCATACTTAAATCTGACGACATCTTACGAAGGATTCCCTTCATTGCGGAATCATCGAATCGAATAAATATTGTAATAAGCAAGAACGCTTCGAGTATTATGGCGGCATTGGGAAGTAGACGATGCTGGATTCTGGCACTAATGCATCGCGGAGCGCGAGCCGGTGTATCTGACCGACTTGTTGCAGTGTCGGTGCACTTTCCCACGCAGTCGCTCCGGGCGAACAATGACGTCGCTACGTGTGACGGGCGCGGGGCAGTGCCGTACCGGCGCGAAAGCGCCGCGGTCACAAAAAACACCCCGAGGTTTTCAGTAACGAACAGCACATCGAACAATAGGATGGATTACTCGCACTCCCAAGACGAGTTCGCATCGTGTGCGAACGCTTTCCAACCACGCGCCGGTGCGATAATTGTCGCTGCGTATTACCATCGTTTTGCATTGTTCATCGACTGGAGAAAACTAATCGAGCTGCGAAAGAAACCTCCGCTCGCATGCTCGACGTTTCCCGCAGAGGCTACAACGTATGTAGAACTGTATTGAATATTAGCAACCGGCCGTTTCGCAGGATGCAAATCGCCACGCATTTCGCGATCGCCTACCGTTAGATAGTTCACCGCCGGCGCGACGGCGCGGCTGCGACACGTTCGCGTTGTTCTGCTCGTACATCGACCTTCATTCACGAAACAGCTTCGACGTTACACGTCTTAGTGTTGAACACTTAACCGTTAAGCTCCCACGTGGTTCTAGGCGGCTCCGGCTTCCTGCTTCTGTTGTATGATAGACTCCCACTGAGCTATGAGCCGCGTGGAGCTGGGAGCGAGAAATTCCTGTCCAGGCGCGAGCTCGCAGAGTTCGGCTAAGGACTTTGCCGGTTTTAGACTTCCCAGGGATTCGTGGCCGGAGCTATTTCTAGGGGACGGCGACCGTAACTCCTCGTTGAGCGCCTCGTACAACTCGCCTATCGATTTGGTCGGCTTTAACTTTCCCGGTAACGGTATTTCTTCATCTTCCGACTCGGAGCTCGTTTCGTTGTCGCTCAGCTCAATGTCAAACGGCTTTTGCTTCTTCCTCATTTTCTTCAACTCGTGTTCTCTGTCTTTCATTTCTCTCAGTTCTTTCTGGATCTTTTCTTCTACCGGAATATATCCTTTCCGTACCGGCTTTCCTTCGGGCGTTCGGGTGATCACCGCCGGGGCGATCGCTGGAGCCACTATCGGTGCTATCGGCGACGGGGTGAAGGTAAGCGGCGGCGGCGCGGCGGACAGTGGCGTCGCAGACACCGGGGACGTGGCGGGAAGCTTGCCTTTATTTGCAATAAACCGCTGCATGATGCCTTTTGTTCCGGTCTGAGGAGTAAACCGACGAGTGTAACCATTTGTACTGAGCGATGCCGGCGTGGCCGGGGACGGCGGTGCGACGGGTCCCAGTAAATGCGACGTGGACACCGCTCTGTTGAGCGTCTTCTGTGCCTTGTCGTTATCGTCGCCATTTACGTGGCCGTTCTGTTTGTTGACGTCTATGGTCGATTCTGACAGAAGTCTATTAATTCTGAAGTGTCCTTCTTTAAATTCTCGCTCTCTCTCAGTCACTTCGATGATCTCCCTTTGGATCCTAGACAGTGGATCCTCTTTCAGCAATGACTGGAAATAAGAAAAAAATGATTAAATACAGTAACTACCGGTCTCCAGACAGCATATTATATTATAGGTAGGTACATCGGTGAGGAATTAAAGGGTTATAGGTAGATTTTTCTGATATACAAAACATCTATACGATATCAGTCTGTACTATTTAGAAAGACGCGAATTCGATTTATAAAATTTGTTTAAATAACATTGAGATAAAGCTAAATGCCCGGTCGCTGGGTCGATATGACTATTCTTAGGCATATCAGTAAAAGAATTGCTAATAGTGTACTATGTCTCCGACTGTCGACACCTGCGACGTACTGGTTTATATTGACCTTAAACGTTATGACACAGATCACAATATACGTAGGTATCTATTTTTAAACCTTGCGCCAAATACACCTTATAAGACCCCGATGCATGACTTACAACGTAACTAAAATCTATAAAAATTCCATATTTACCATCGCGATATAAAAATTAATTGCTGAGTAAGTCGTGATATATAATATATAAGTCGTTCTCATATGATCACGATACCTATATTGCACGACAATCTTACGTATTAACATGAGATATACGTACAAGCTAGGTATGTAGATTAGTACATATACAAATTGTGAGTCATGCAGATTAATCATAAAGTTGTAAAAATTCTAGAACATTTGTTTAAACAAGCTATTTTAACGAATGTACGCCTTTTGCTTTCATGCGAGACATACATATTCTAGTGGACTGATCAGCCCGACATCGCTAACTGTTCACGTAGTTAATTCTAGTGGCCGATTTACTTTCATTCAGCGCAGAGTTAGATCGAATTATAACGACCAACTCAGCAGTTTTTTTGTCGGCCAGTCAAATGGAGGTCAGTTGATCCGGCACATCCGTGCAAAATGAGCGTTTACTTGCGTCGGCGCCGGCATCTCGCCGTACGCCGCGGCCGCAGAGGGTCGGCCGACATCGGCGCTGCTCACTTTCATTCACGCAATACTCTCTTGAAACCTTAATACTTGAAACCAGCGGTCGGCGGGTCGGCGCGCGGTGTGGCCTTAGGCCGTAGACATGCTTTTTGTGATACCTCCGTATATGCACCATCTCCCTCCCGTAGCGCCGTTTACGTTTGCCGTCAGGCAGATTAAAAGCAGCCACACTGTTTATTACTAATGTCTACTCAACTTACCTACCTACGTTAAACAAGCACTGACTTTTTTATTTAACGTGTGTAGATATATAAGTATAGCTTAATTCGAAAAAACAATTCGAAAAAAATCACTACATTGCGAATGTTTGAAAAATGTTTATTGGTGGGTATCTCTAGTCCGGAACGTTTTGGAGGAGGCGGTCTTTCGATCCTAACTGATTGATCAAGACGACAAATACGTGGAATTTGTATGTAACATACGGTTAGAACGTCTATTGCAATGTTTTATTGTCGCACTTAGACATAAGTGGCAACATAGATTACACTAAAACAATCGATATGAACGTTATTAGCGACGTGGATGGCCGGCAGATAAGACACGACCGCTCATTTGTTATTGCAAGAAGGTTCGATGGCAATAAATACAAAAACGCTATCGAAGATAATTTATCGCGGGCAGCGTTATCAGATGTATCAATATGCGAGTCTGTCGGCGGACAGGAGTCCGGCGGCGAGGCCACCCCGGGGCCTCCAATAAAGCTTTCCACCGACTGGAACCGGCGTTCCCGAGCTCGTGCTTTATTCGCTGCGCTCGAAAGCACCGCTTCGAACGAGCGCCCGAGCAACCGCTCGCCGCCGACGGCGTCGCCGGTGTGGATGTGAATCGTATCCCGAGCCGACGACCTACGAACTCACGATTAGAATCGCAGGACCACAACGAGAGCGTCCGATCGTAAACTGGAGCACCGCATTCCGATCGGCGACTTAGTACTTACTTCACCCATAGTGAAAACTCGAAGTATAATCCGAACGGGAAGCGAGTAAAACTGAGCCACTAAACTTCACAATCACACATCACGGAACCGACACCTGCCACGGCTGCGAGACGATTGGCGGAGCGCGGCGGCGGCGAGTGGCGAGTCGACGCGCGTCGGCGGCCGGTCGCGGGCTAATGTCCTCCGCTCCGGCCGACTCTGGCCGTGTCGCCTCGCTCGCGTAATTGGCGCGAGTGAGAGGGCTATTACCTGTGTAAAAGAGAAAGGGGCATAATAGATACACCTGGTGCTGTTTTGCCCGCACGACGCGACGACGGCTCGCGCCGTCTACCGCCGCGAGGGCGCGCGGTTGAAACTCGAAGGCGGATGTACGCGCCGCTGCCCGCGATGGGGTCCGTTCGGCACAGGAAGAGGGCAGTTTCAGAACCTTATCTGGCCGAGGGAAGCCATGCATGAGGATTCCGACATCGTGATGTATCCAACATAATACAGGGAGACCAACATAAAATTTGTAATTAGAAATTTTTTTAACTAGAAAGAAACAATATGTTCAATGCTAATGAGTAGATGTAGCTATGTTTATTGTGACTTATATATATTTATAATTTTATTCGCCGGTGTGTATGAAAGGTAATATTCTCTACATTTTGACACATTAAAACAAACATTTAAAAAAAAAAACCGACTTCAAAGTAGAACTAATCTAGACCAAATTAATACGCACTAAAAAGTAAATAAATAATTACCT
>DWQT01002210.1:0-14660 GCA_018244895.1 Myscelus amystis hages | reverse complement strand
TATAAGTGTAAAAAGTACAGACATTAATGTCTGACACTTATGTCACAATTTCTGTCGTAGTCTGAACGTACCATAAGACTTATTTACCTGGATCAAGTACGTCGTAAAGCGGCTTGATGTATGAAGAAGCAGCGTATCAGGATTGAAAGAATAGAGACGTATGATAGACGGCGGTTTCTTCATACCCCATTAGACACGTGTACATGTAATAATAATATATATATATTTTTTATAATATAGAAGTAAAAGACGAGTGTGCAGTCCACCTGATGGTAAGTGGCTACTGTCGCCCATGGACATTTGTACTCGACCCCAGATAAGATTAGATTCGTATCTCATGTCGACCACAGATGCGCCTCTACCCCTGAGGACTAAGTTGGAATGCGTCGAAAAAGTATGTCTCCCTTACCACACCCTACAAACCAGAACACATCAGCGCTTCACACTGCTGTTCTACCACCTTATAAGGTTCTACCATTTACCACCTTATATTATTATTTTAATATTTCATACATAGCTCATCGCTTATAATATTACCGAGATTTGTTCGGCATGAGTTCGCGTGTGGCTTTTTCGTGACCACGCAAAGAATATCACGACACCGACTTCGGCAAATATGTAGTTTGACGTGCAACATGATTTGAAAATATAGCAAAGGTTCATTCAATTTTCATAGAAATTTAGACTATTTTTAAAATTGAAAGTAAATTTACGCTGATTTATTTTGTTTCATTCGACTATTGAATGCACATAAATATCTATAAAGTTTTCTGAACATTTCGTTTAGTTTCAATTATGACCAAAAATTTGATGACAACTTCTTTGAATAACAAAATCATAGAGCTTTACTACTCGTATAACATCTTTATAAATAGTCTGTTATGAAGATGATATTTATCAATGACTGAAGGTTCGAGAAGTGGTAGTAATTATGAGATTAAGAAATTATATACGATACAAATGAATTATTAATCATTTCCCAATTCCAACAAAGACAAAATTCAATTTTAGATGTGACACACAATATAATAAATGGTTTAAAAAGTTATCTTCCATTAGTACTTAATGTAACTGTAATTTAAAGGAATTCAATCGAGTTTGATTACGTCAGTTTCGAAAATGGAATTATTAAAGCCACCTGATGAAGTATCAATTAATCATTTTATTAATTATGTAAATTGTTTTTCTTAATACAGCAATTTTGGTCTACTCAAACTGATTCATAATCGTTTTTACATAACAATATGTGACCTTATTTTCTACATAAGTATAGATTAACATACAGGAACTTTTATAAGTACTCGTATAAGTAAAATAGAATTTTACGAATTGCAACAAAGATTAATAAATAGGTATAAAATATGAATGTACAGAATCTTATATATGTAGATTCGGTACATTAATATGCAAGGGGTCGGTGTATCGTACAATTTTAGAATTCCCTCGAAGTATCGCGATGAAACGTACTACATTATATCGTTATTTCCCAATCGCAATGCAGATTCGTCCAATACATATTGCTTCGTAATTTGTGCAGTGGAACGCAGGTGGGAGTCGTTAACGTGAGGCGATTTTCCCATAAAAATGTATGGGCTCTAGGAATTACACGTAAATGCAATAAAGATTTAATTTAAGTGCCTTTGTTTGTGTTTGACTCCATATTAGCATTATAGAGACTTTTAATAAGTTTTAATACAGTCTTAATATAGCATAATAAACAAAAAGGTTGAAAATTTAAGCTTCTTACATAGAATTAAGAAATAAAGGTCAGCGATAAAGATTTAAAAACAAATTGGAAAAGTAAAATAAATTAAATAATTTGTACACGAATGACAAAGTTACGTTGGCTCCGTTTCAAAATTAAAACAATTAAACAAAACAAAGCCATCGGCTCCTGATGATAACATTTATAATTTGGAAAGCAGCTGTAACTAATGGCTTTTCGATAAAATTCGAGCGCTGTTAAATGTTTCTACAATTATTAACTATAAGGTCTAAGGTACGAGTATACTGACGTATGCGATTTTACGACAAACGTCAGACAGGATAGTTAACGTATTAATATCGATGCATCGACCTTAGCTTTTAAATTACGAGAATTCGTTGACCATAAATACGTATTTTATCGAAAGATATAGAAATGTACAGTATCGGTACAAATTTTATTCAGGTACTAATCTTTATTGCTAATAAAATCTTCGTAATAAAATTTCTTTAAAGTTGGATACTATTTCGTGGATAGTGAAACACAAATTGTTGTTTCAATAATTTTTCCAGTTTCTTTAATCTTTCATAATGTCGTCACGACATCAGTAAAACGCTAGTATTTTACGAGTATACTCGTATAACCAACGAGCTTCCTTCAGCAGAATAAATTTGTGCGACTTTGACATCCCCGCAATTCTGCCGTCTTCCAATCTTATCACGATCCTCACTCGATATAAGTTTGTAAATTTGAAAAGTTTGTGTTGTGTGTGAATGTTTGAAAGTCGCGGTATTTATTGTTTTGTTTTGATAGATTTCAGAATACATATTAAATTTCAAATTCTCCTCCAATCGTGCTGTTAATATGTCACTTTGAACTTATAAAAATACGTTGAGCATTTACGAAAGTTTCACGCTTTAAAATATACTTCGTAAACGTTTTTGTTACTTTTGTTATAGATTCAAAAAGCTTAAATACTTAGCTGACCAATTCACAAATTTAATTAATTATATAATCAGTAAATACATCACTTTAATATTGGAAAAAAGGCTTGGAGAGGCCCTTTTTCTGGACCGGCTATATAGATAAATGTAAAAATAATAGTTTCCATTATGGTGCTTATTTAGATTATAGGTACTATTAAAATTCGAATATCACATTGAAAATAATTATTGAAACCAACCGAGACTACTTAAGACCCGTAATTATCACTTTATTTTATTTCAAAAATTATAGCCGTAATAACTGAAGTATTTAAATTAATACCGAAGGTCGAAACTTCGTCCCTGAATACGTAAATAGGGATGTTGCGTCCTATTCAACTAATGACCAGATCATTTTGCATTTTAATTGAATTTGAACTCTGAAATTTTGTCAAAATGGAATAATATTATTAGCCTTAACAATAATTGTATTATTAACTCTTCACACATTTTCGAGTTATTCGTTCCTTGTTCAAATAGCGCGTATTTATGTAATGATATATTTAGAAACAATATCAAATAAATACATATTGGTCTTTATTTTATAATTCACTTGCTTTCGCCGGCGGTAATATGCTGTCACCTTTTTATACGTCCCACGGTTGGGCACGAGTTCCTTCAACAATTATGGGAAATCTATTAATCATTAGGTACAAAGATATTTTAGTCCCTACAAGTGGCTGACGTACGTATTAATCCTTGTTGCACGAACCGTTATTCAAACGACTGTGACATTTTCATTTCGATATAAACACCAACCACGGTGAGTCACGGGACCTCGTAATCGAGTGGAACGTGAAAAAAATCCGTAGAACCATTTATTTTTTCCAAGTTATGGCGATCTGATAAGCCATGAATAGCTAAATGTTGCCTTGAACTGTATATACCTGAGCTACTCAACCGACCACTGCCCATCCCAAGGTTAGATTATTGATTTGATTTATTATAATTTATAATAAGCGATAAAGCTTTTTTTATTTTAATTTTCAAATTTGAATTGCTAGTTATTATTTTTCTTTCCAATTTACAAGCTAGCGGCGTAGATCCTATCCTCTCCTAGTCTGGTAGGTAGACGCGTCTTTGAAATTATATTTTATTCATTATTTTCGTATTTACATTAAATGAAATAACCATGAGTAAAAGCACCGTAAAGAAACTTTGTAACTAAGACTGGCTTAAACCATCTAATATACTGTTGAAGGGTTATCGGAAAATATTATCAATATATAAAATGATACTTAAATGTCAACTCAATAAATCATAAATCAGTTATGGTTCGCCCACGCTTCGGTCAAGTGTGAAAAATAATGTGAGCAACCACTTTACACTCATGTTGGCGGGTAAGCACAAAAATAATGAATAGAAAGGAATGTTTTTTAGAACCACTAAGATACAATTTGTACATTCTTATTGCTTCTGAAACATAATTGCGTATTTAAAAAATAAAGATACCTGTATCTTTACATTGAATTTAATTTTTTATACTTCAACATTAAGTAAGTACGTTAATGTTTAAGAACAAGATAACAATAAATAAACTTAGTGCTAATAACTATAAAAACAGATTAGTTTCGCTAGATTAATATAAATAACAAAGTGAACGATATTATTAGTTAAAAAAGTAATCGTTTCCATTTAAATATCATTCGAAGACGAATAATTTACAATTTAGTGGACAATTTATTTTCCTTTACAAAGTTGAGAGGGCGAGTTCAAAATTATGTATCCGCTTTGCACAGACAAATTGAGTTTGTTTTGTCGTGTCGGATAATAGGATCCGCATTATACAATTTAGGCCGAGTATTTTTAAGGCGTTTATAGTATTGTTTTATCGTCGATTAGTATAAATGTCACAAATTTATATCACGTTTTCTGTAAAAAATAATTTACAAAGAATACTAATTTCATTTAGTATTAAAGACTATCTAATCTTTTAATTGTAGATACTCAGTTAAAAATGTTTAAAAAGTTTAAATTACGAGAAACAAAAATGATACTATAAATAGCAAAATTTCCTACAAATAGAAATAGGTAATTGCAAAAAGCAATACTTATTAATTTTGTACAATGTGCCTATCTTCAGTAATAAAACATAATGCTTTTACACTCGGTGTCTCTGGATAAACTGCCAATACTGAAATGCGGAGGCCACGCGAAGGCCACGAAGCCGAAACAATTTGTCGTAACTGCCACAGCAATCTGCGATAATAGACGTGCAGTAGCGCCTTTATAGCGCCGCTGTGATTGAAGGTTTCGGTATTTATGAGGGGAATGTGAAAATTCCCGACAAATAAATATCTTGCCTACAGACGTCGACTTAATCGTTTGACGCAAACGCTATTAATAGGCTGTCTCTACAGTTGGGAATTGTGATTAATGTTTGAAATTTCTCATATTCCGATAATTCTAAACTATAAGTACATAGGTAATTAATTATATTTGGAGCCAAGGTAATACCAACTACTAATAATCGAAGATATTTTCGTAATACTCATAGAGTTTTAAATGTAATTCTGCATTGTTCCTCTGCTGGAAACGATCTCTCATAATTAGACGGCTTAAAGACATTACATATTTAATTAGTATTGGCATAGACTGGCTTCAATACCGAAGTTTAATAAGATTATAGGCGCTTTCAAAGCAACCTTGCTAAACCATACACTGCGTTCCACTTATCACCAGATGAGCACGTAGTCAAATGCAAGCGTATTCTGCAACAATAAAAATATTTAAACTTTGTAAGGACAGACGTATTTGGCACTCGGTGTTTTCTACCTACCCCGATAGGGACCTGGCGTGATGGCATAATAATACTAAAGATATTGATAACTACTGTGGAGATCCTAGGCGAACAGATAGAAAGTAAATATGTTGATATTAATTTTATGAATTTTTAATCAGTAAATACAATAATAACTTATTACTAATGACATTTATTTGTTACAAGTATGTAGCGTTATAAATAGTTACAGAAGCCAATGTTACGTGCAAATATGTAATGCGTCAAGTATGTGAATATTGAGCGTACTCGTATAAGCTCAAGTATTATATTAATATTGCATGTTGTACGATAAACTTACTGCTTATGACTGTGTATAAATATTATGAAGTATAAAACATGAACTATTAGAGTTCTCTATTATGCATTTTCTTTATGTACTGCGTACGTGCCTGTCTCCAGTTGTAAAGGATTTTTTACTTGTAAACCTATACAATTTTATTATAACGGCTTAATGTTATACTTTGATCTTTTATGTACAAAAGCTAGCTATTTTTCTTTTGTTGGCCTGACAAACAATCATTGTTTCACACACAAAATAGCTTCTAGCTTCCAGCTTCTAGCTCGACCGCTTTTTTACCTTTTAGAACGCATATATACAACTTGTAATTTGCATGTATACAATAAAAAATAGTTTAAATCACATTCCTTGAAAAGATGTTTAAAATAACAAAAATTTGAAATCCTATAGAAATTTAGTTTAAATCTAAAGTACGTACGTTATACAAAATTACTACAAAAACAAATTTTAGTGTTGCAGTTTTCGAAAGAAGCAGTTTGATCAAATTACACGGCATACTAAGAGCGTTATACACGGAGTTTTACGAACGATGCTGTTCAGAAAATCGTATCCAATTATCCTATACGAGATCGTATTTGATTGCATTAGTCTGTATTCTCACATTACAGAAAACTGCTGTTCGCGCTAACTGTGTAATCTAAACAGACGGAGTAGCTTTCGATGGATACAAGGGTCTTCAGTAACAATATGTTGTACAATACATTGATATGTTATTGTACGGGATATAGGTACTCATGAAGATTACGTCTGCATGTTCTCGCGTCATAGAGACGATGATTAAAGCCACGCTTGGCTATATTTCCAATATATTATATACAATTATATATTAGTATAATATGGCTATATTTCCAATATATTATTGTATAAAATATATTGGAAATATAGCCATATTATACACATACATATTTTCAACCTTACATGTGCAACCTTCAACTCTAACCAGAACTTCAATAGGATGCTCTTTAATTAATAAAACATTTTAAAGTCTGCTGAATAAGAGACAAAGAGATCTCGCTTCTAATTTCATTATTACGCGACTTCGTCGCCATGTTTCGTAATCGGCGACCTTCGAACCTTTCAGTATTCAAAATTGGAACAGTCAAGGGAAAATTTGAAAACACCCTTGACATGTTACTCGAAGGACTGTTATTACTGTTTGTCAGCTGAAAATAACTATTTACACGGGAAAATTGTTGCAAGTAAATAATATGGAGATATTGAAAATATTATGGGTATATAATAATATTGTGACAACGTCTGCAAACCGACCCCTTAAGCGTAAAAGATTGGTTCCTAAAGTCCTTGTACACGAAATCATGTCTAGCAGTGAAACAGTAAAAAAAGGTCGTAAATTATGGGAAAAATAATAATCTTGCGATACGGCGGGTTAAAACTATTTATAGACCTAAATCTTAATCGAATTTCGAACATCATTTCAACGGATTTCAATCCGTAGGGAACGAAACGTACATTATCTTTATCTATACATATAAAAAAATTGAAAAGTTTGTCTGTGATTTCAAAATAACTCTATCATCTCAAGCGTTTATAGTTACTTACATGATAGTAAAACACAAACAGGCTTTTTAAAATTATTGTATCTCTTTTTCTGTTTTTCCAGATTAATGTCAGGAACGGCTAAACCGATTTTGACGGGATTTTTACCAAAATATAGATAAGGGTATGGGGCAATATTGGTTACTCTTAATCTGAAAATCCCCATAGGATCGGGATTTACGCGGGAAACAACACGGGGTACAGCTAGTGTGTAATAAATACACAGTACATATTGAACACAGTATGCTATGAAAATATCGTTATGCACCACCATTACGTGCTACGGTGCCATAAAATTGAACGATATTGAACGTTCACCCTTCTATGCTGCAGAATAAAACACTCGTTTGACTTTTGACGAGTGACTTTAATGAGATATCGCTAAGAAGACCAGGACATTGACCTTACCCAAAGTTCGAATAATCTCCATACCGAATTTCAAAGAAAACAAAAAATCATACTAGGACGATTAATAGCACAAAGGCTATCACTCTTTTCTAAAACGTTTTAGAAAAGGTTAAAAAAGAATTCTTAAATTGGCGATTGTCGTAAGATCAAATGTTATACACCGATCAATATACATACATAAATATACTTACATATATAAGCTCATCTAGCTTTCGTAGAATGTACCTTGCAATTATTTTCTGTTATTACGTACGTGACTTGAACGCGGGAATAGGACTAATGTAGCTAATTGCGATAGTAACTTAGTTGTTATATGTTAGCTAGGAAAATTTACGAACTAATCTTGTTCATGTTTGCAAACATAGGTTAATACATTGGCAGGTATATTGGCAATTAAATAATTTTACAAAGTTTCAAAAACAACCTTTTAAAATCAGCGGGCTTAAGAAATATCCAACATGCATGAAAAACTTGCACGATTTTTCAAATTGATAACCTTTGATCTCGATAATGAGCGCGTGCGCTGAGTCACAGGTCGTAAATTCGATTGGCAACCAGGTCGAACGTTCGTGATGCACACTTTATTGTTTTACCTGACTGTAATAATTATATCTACATCAGTATTATACAATATGTATATTGCGACTATATATGTATATGTAGTTCAAGAAGTAGATGAAAATCTCTTTGCCATCGCTAACAAGTACCTCGCTGTAAATGATCGAGGTACCTACTTGTAATTGTGGATCTTGAAGGATTCTTATCTATGTAAATAAACTCGGAAGAATACCCCGTGTTTCGAAGTCTTCGGACTCAAGGAGTATTTTCTATAGTTAACATCCTCTTGGGACCATTTCTAGTTATCTCGCCTTACCGGCTGAATATGAAGATAATGGGATATCTAGACATTGTATTCCCTATTAAAGTCCCTATACCAAAGAAAAAACTAGTTTTTTGTTCGGTGTAGGAACTAGTAAGGGAAACAAAAAACTAGTTTTTTGTTAGGAATAAGGACCGTGTAAATATGAATAACTCTCAGCAACATTGTAAGCAACTCTGTTATATAGACGATTTAATTTTAATTTTACCTAGAAGTGTTATTACAATTTCACTCAATGTACTACCAAAATATAAACATCGATACACACCCACTTCCTTTATACACAAATCTCGTTAATTTAGTGCTTAATAAGATATTAAGATAAAATCATACACAACCGTCTAATAGATAGCGTAGATACTTTTTCGGCATAAAAGCAAAACAAATATTTATGCTCATCATGCAAATATTGACCTGAAGGGGAAATCGAAGCCATAACCAGCGTCTCAGTAGTCCAGTCTAGTACTCACTGTACCAATAGCTATAAAACTATAAGTAGCTACTACTCAACAGACTAAAAGAGAATATATAATAAGAAAAGAAGAACAAGCAACTGCTAATGCTGCTTAAAAGTAAGGACCTTTTCTTACTTAAGAGGGCGTTCAAAATCGCTTTTTAATTTTGTAGCATAAAATATTACGATGTCCTATTTGACCCACGAGAGCCGTTTGCCACCTGCATTATTCATGTTCTTGGGTGCGAAGTGGTAAAATGTTATCGTATGATGTGATAACGGAGCGGGGCGTATAAGCTTGCTCGGCGATTATAAATGACACTTTATGAATAAGCAACTGTAGAACAGTAACAGAATCCTGGGTTTATTACTTGCTCAAACCGAAAGATTTTGTTAAATGATAAAGAGCTGTTTCAAATAAACGCACTAGATTTTAATGCTAGTTGAATTTAGACTTACTATAATAATAGCAAATATCTGCTTTTTAACATTCACTGATTACCTCATGTCACTAGGATTACTTATAAGATACTTGTTTCTGCAGCTTAAGACCAATACAGATTCAATACCTTCCGTATGTCATTAGACGCGATTTAATAAGACTTCACTGTTGCGGGCGGCCAGAGTGGGAGTTTGAAAGGTGCAATCAGCGACCGTAGGAAAAATAGAATTTGTGACATGAGACAATTGTGTCTCTGAAACGGGGTTGCGGGGAGGGGAGACACAAGTGCGTTTCCGTGAAGATCCCAGAGTCCCCCAACAACAACGATGAAAGCTCCGAAGAGGTGATAATGGGTAAACTCCTACAAGCCAGTGTTTCTGTCAAGGTGAAGACCAGAAGCAATGTGTAATGATTAACCAAATGAAAGTTAGGAAAATGTTCGTTAGCTACAGGAAAAACATCTAACCCAAAACAAAAGGTTGGAAATTGTACCTAATGTTGTGCAGATGTTTTAGTAAATCCATAGGCTTAATTTTATGTCGAAATACTGAAATTTTACTATGCTTATTTGCTTGGCGTATTGTTGTTGTGATTGATAAGGAAGAGAAATCAACAAAAATCCAGGACAAAATAATATTGTCATGATGAGCATGAGTCATTGAAATTACGTACCAAAGTATTTAGAAATACATATAGTAGATTACCAGCTTCCCGATTACCATACACAGTCTCTCTGCCTACTTTGGGACAGCTGTATTTTTCAACTATGTATAGTTTGCCGTGAACTATATTACATGTCAATAGTTGTGCTGTTTGACACAATCTTTTCTATTCTATTTCTATGAAATATTCACGAGTCTACTTTGAAGCATCAAAACCGACAAGCCTGGCGATCGCTTCTTTAGGACAAAGTGTTCCCAAAAGGGTTATTAAGTCGGAAAAAGGGATCCAAAATTATTTGAATAATGATAACATGAATAATTGAATATGAACAATACACTTTTATACGGGAACTAAATTCAGTCCGAGGTTTTGGTACCATTGTTATTATTATGTAGCTTTTGCCTGCAACTTCCCTCGCGCAGAAGCCAATAATAAATAACATTTCAAGGAAGAACCCAAGTGCAAAATTTCAGGATTCCAGCATCAGCTTTATTAGATATGCGTTGATTTCAGGACAGTCACTCAGTCATTTACTTTACTGTTACAACCATAGCAATATATAGATAAATCATTCCAGAACACTCCATAAAATATGCTGACATTTCCATGAAATAACATTACATTTTTTTTATTTAACTAGTAAACAATATGTTGAAATGGACTCCTGAGATCTTTACGAAACCAAGAAACAATACCAAACGATTGAGTATAAGAAACTTTTATTTACTAGCTTTAACTAATGACTTCGTTAGCATCGAAAGCTGGATTTATACCTCCTTTATGGACTATTTCATCCCGAGTCCATTTATAGTGTTTCTGTAAGTTTCGAGCAACATGCAAATTTAGAATCATCACTATCGGTACAACAATTTAAAGACGTAACAGACCTGTCTGACAGACAGATACTTTCCCATCTACAAAATTACTATGAATTTCGTGGATCTCTGAAGCACTTAATATTTAAACAAAATAACTACATTCTCTAACCACGGCTGAAGCGTGCACTGTTAACGTTCGTTAACTAACAAGTCCTTAACAGGCATACGGTTTTGTGATTTAGAAACGTAATTTTCCACGTTACGCGCTTAGACCTTTGACTGAACAAATTGCCTCAGTATCAACTCGAGAATGTAGTGTACCACAGCAGGGTAACTTCTAGTAATTAAACTGTAATTCAAAATTCATTAGTATGCAATTATTTACTCAAACTAGGTTAAAGTGTATAATGAATTTGGGACAATTTGTATCAATGTCTCTGGATGTGGCGAACACAAATGAAATATACCATAAAATCACTTTGAAATCTTAACGTTATTTATAAGGTTTTTTTTTATTTAGTTACTTATTTTTAGTAAGATCTAGACGATTGATCTAAAAGGGTAAAACCTAATGGTTAGCAGCACTGTTGTTGATAGTGAGTGTGGAAGATTTGCTGAGGTACACTTCATACAATACAATGATCTTCCATATTTTTACTTAAAGGGCTGCGATATTTCGTTGGCCATCATAATGTAATCGGCGGACGCTTCGACTGAAGCACCATTACTCCCAAGGGCCGTACCTTTGGGAGTAAAGCCATATTCCTATTTATTTTCTCTTATTCCTGCAAATAAACAAAGAAATGTACATTAGCAAACAGTAATATACTTAAAAAGAATACATGTATAATTCTTTTGTAAAACAGCTTTACGAATTAGATTATGTTTCTTTATTTCAAGTTAGTACATTTGCGCAGGGTGTCACAAACGCGTTCACAGCTTTCGCCCTGAATACCAAATGTATACATTTGTGTGACAGGATAGAGAGATCCTACGAGTGTTCCCAAATTATCAGCCCTAGAGAGCATATTCCACTTGTATCTAAATGTGCCGTTTTCGAAATGTCACAATATATTAGATTTGCACGAATCGGGTTACGGTTTTAAAAAATAAAAATAATTAGAATATAGTTACTTAGTATCTCACGAATATCAAATTAAGCTGCCCATTAAACAACAAAAAGTATACCATACGATGGTAAATATATTGCAGTAGGTACCCGTATCTCCTACTAAAGCGAGCACTCAAAAGATATCTACAAAGGCCCATACCACAACCGACACGTGTTCCGCCCGAAACGGAGAAACTTCAGGGTTAAAGCATCCAAGCGATTTATTGCAAAACTTTACAAGATACACTTCCGGAAAGTAACGCCTGATACAAATAACTATACTCTAGATGTTTTTTTACGTGTATCCAAGATAATCAGAAATATTGATAGTTGAAAATTCAATACTTTTTTAAAAGTTTAATACAGTTTTTTTTCCTTTATTCTAATTTTATTATTGGCTAACCTTATTTGTAAGTTGTTCTATTTCGTTTCATAAAAGGGCTATCGAATGCCTACTTACAAGAGAATTTCTTTAAATTTATGCGAACTAAAACATCGATATTTTTAACGACTCCAAGTTTTTTTTAAAAACATTTCAAAGATACATTGAAACTGTTTGCAACATCTAACGCAATTGTATGGGAATCTGATTCAATTGCAACAAGACAAGCTAAGTATTTGTGAAAACCGAAATTACTTTCTAGCTAAACCGATATTTCGATTTCAACTGCTTTTCTTGGAGCAAAACAATTGCAAACCATTTATTGTGCAATACAAAGGCTAAGAGGAGTAAATTAAATTCCTGGCACAGGAACGATAGTCTAACTACACTGCTCCATGTATCTTAATGGCGAAATTCGCTTGTGATGCTATAACCGGTCCACTTTTAAGAACAACTTTCAAATGTTACTTACAAGGTCTTGGTCGGGATTTCAAATCGTACGTCATTCAATATTAATCCGGTTTTACATTGTTTTTGTTTACAGATGATCAATACGCGATTTTGGCGTTGAAATGATATGAAATTGTGGTTGAACGTACATCAACTAATCTAGCTTCGAAGAAACGAGAAAATCTTCTTTTTGAGTAAAGACATATTTTTTATAGAATCACTTATCCCTAAATAAAACAGTAACCGTAATATTTAATATTTCCTTTGAAGTGTATTCTGTTCTGCATTCCAAATATTTGGCTGCTAGCCAATTTTAACACGTCCGAAATTTAAACAAATCCCCAATTGGCATGAATACAAAATCAATATTCGGGTCGCATTGACCCATATAGGGGGAGATGACGGCGCGGAGTGGAAGGCGGAATGCAATGACTCCAATGCTCAGCTTTCAGTCACGCGATCTGTTCGCGACTTCGACTTGCTATGTTCAAATTGTTGCCTTACGAAAATCTAGAGGTGATATTTTACTTTTTTATTTACTATATTCCACTAATATCAATGCATACTTTTTCGAGGCATTCCAGCTCAGTCCTCAGGGGCAGCGGCGCATCTGTGATCGACCTGAGATAGGAAACTTATCTTATCTGGGCTTGATTACAAATGTCCATGGGCAGTAGCCACTTACCATCAGGTGGACTGCATGCTCGTCTGCTACTTCCATATTATAAAAAAAGAAGACTAAGTTAAGCCAATAGCGACGATTCGTTAGGTACTTATTCTCGGTACTGGTTTGAATTGGCAATCGATTTAATCTTCATAAGAGAAAACTTTGTACCCCAATTAAAGCGTAAGGAGTTCGGGATTTGGCAACATTTACACAGAATATAGGTCAACTACAGGTATTCTTGACCTGCTCTTCTTACATGTGCCGTAGCGAAGCGGCTGTCCAAAGACTTCTCGTAAAATAGGACTTTCGGGATAACGAGTTTTAGGACTAAATTAGGAGAGAACCTATTTTGGGGACTATGTCGAACAAATTGTTTCATCTGTTTCTTGCAGGATGCACTGTCTAGTCCACCCGCAGCATTAGCGGTACGAGTGCCTCCGCAGACCCCCAGGATTCTGTTCAACGGCTCCCACGTGATGCCTGGACAGAATATCACAGTGCCAGCTGGCTCCAGAGCAACGGTGGTGTGCGAGGCGAGATATGGCAACCCGCCCGCTTACATCGAATGGTACTTAGGTGAGAATTAAAACATGCAATGCCTACTATTGATGTTATCCACGTGTAATAGTTTAAGGGTTTTGTGATCTAAAAGGGCTGAATTATCACGATTATTGTTCAAGGGACAACAATTTTGTTTCGTCTTTTTTATTATTGTATAAGTTATATCAGTCTTTTCTTATAGTGCAAGGTTTTCTTTAGGCCACAAAATCGCCAGATTGCATTATTAATTTGCTATACTTATGTCCGATCTCGTGACATATTACGATTATAAACATAAAATAACAACGCTTTGTAAACTAATTTTAATTTTCTATACAGCCATAAAAAGGAATCGTCTTTAAATACATTATTCAATTATTATTCAATATTTATCAATTGTTAATTTGAGTGAAACAGCTGTATGTTGCCACGCCCTAACAGGCCATCACATGTTACTACTACATGTAAATTGTAAAGTGTATGTGTACTGTGTGATATATGCAACAATTAAATAAATAAA
>DWQT01002209.1:0-14660 GCA_018244895.1 Myscelus amystis hages | reverse complement strand
AAACCACTTAGTAGTAATGCATATCTTCATAACCACGCGGGCGAAGTCGCGGGCAACAGCTAGTAAATCCATATAATTATTAAATAAATACAGATACATAAATACAGAATATTTACTCCACAATCTCTCAGAAGTCTAGAAATAACGTTATTATTTTATTTTACCAAAATGGTGTAGTCCACGCGAGGGAAGCTGCAAGCGAAAACCTAGTCCGTTTATATGTTCACAATATTGAAGTTACTCGTAGGTACTTTACGTTTTAGTTATGGTAAACTCGAACGTTTTCCCTCTTAATAATCACAGGTTGGACGGTTTAGTTTCCAAGAGGTCGCTCTTCATAAATATATATGAATAATAATATTTGTTGTTTATATTATTTCAGTGCTGTTGGTAGCAGCAGGGCTCGCGAATGCGCGATGGCTCCGTAGCGGACGTTCCAGCCAGCCCAAAGAAACTAGTTTCGTCGGCGAAGCTACAAACGAACTTTCCACTGCAATAATGCAGGTATGTAACAATTAACTACCAAAAATTAATCACAGCAGCATGTTTCTTTCCGTTCATGACAATGACGGCCGTGTGAAACGAGAGAAATGTTGACATGTTAGTTTGTTTGTTAAATAAAGTTACTAATAAAAGAATTGTATAATTTCAGGGATATATTGACGATGACAGGAACATCGCATTTTCTCCGCTTGGTTATTCTGCTATACTCGCAATCCTCGCTGAGGGAGCTCGAGGAGAAACGCGAGAACAACTAGTCACAGCTCTTCATCTACCAGAGGATCCAAACTTAACGAGGAAAACATTTAAATTCATTATGGAAAGGCTTAAATTCAGAAATGAGTACAAATTCAATCAGCCAGAATTGAAAAACTACTTTTACATCTACAAGAACTACACTATCAATGACGATTACAAGAAAATTTTGGAAGACTATTATTTGACTGACGTAAGATCTGTTGAAAAGTACACGGACAAAATTGAATCAGATTTTAATGACGAAGAAAAGAAGACGGAAGAAAACAAAAAGATTGAAGATCTCCCTGAACTAATGCCTCCTAAGCAAACAGATGAGAAACTTATTTCTTTCGCTGTCGATGACAAACCAGAAAAAGTAGATGTGTCCAAAATTGAGTATAAACCTGCAAAGAACATTAAAGAAAAAATTAAGTTAGTGAAAACCTACCCAAAAAAAGAAGAATTTGGCGACGAGGAAGAAACAATGGTTGCCGTTGAAGCAAGAAATCATGCCAGGAGTCTCAAAGTATTGCAAAACAAAAATGATATCACTTCGAGTATTTCTGTCAACAGCGTTGGAAAAAAATCGAGCAAAAGTATGTATTTTAGTTCAATTGAACAAGTTTTTGACTTATTGTAATAACAAAATTAATTTAAGGCTTCTAATACGATATATAAAATCCGAATTAACACTAATTGAAAACATTTATTGTGTTCCCCTTCTATAAACACAACCATGTTTCACAAATATTTTTGATAATTAAATCGTGGCACTGATTTTGACTTGAATTCTCGTGTTTTTTCCAGCTACAAGCGCTTTGATGCTCATCTTCAACGGAATGTACTTCCGCGGCTCGTGGAGGAAACCTTTTGACACTATCGAGCTAGGCACCTTCTACAAATCCAACACAGAAAAAAAACAAGTGCCAATGATGAAGACTCGGGGTACCTTTAAAACGGCCTTGCTACCGGATTTAGACAGTGAAGCCATTCTTGTACCATATGATGTAAGTATATTTCTCAATATGTACCGGGAAACATTGCTCTGTTCTTTAATTTTCTCATCTAATAGTCTATGACAATTAATTACGAAATAAAATCATTAATTGTAATACGCAAAATAAAATTTAAAGGTATTTTTATTTCTCTTCAACGTCCTGTTGTAACCAATGACAGAATAACCATGTTCATCTACTAGATTTACGTGTTGCGTGAAGGTTTTTTTAACACGTGGTTGATAAATATAATAGTAAATCATTTGTTTAGTTTTACATACCTGTATGTTACGAGTTCTTTGTTTTACAGGGTGGCCGATATGCACTTCTTGTGGTCATGCCTCGGTCCAGGGATGGGTTGATGCGTCTCATCGCTGACCTGCCCGCTGCACCTATATCTGAGATCCAAGAGAGTCTACGTGATGAAGAATTAGATGTCTCCATACCGACCTACTATGTAGAAACTACTACCAAACCTGTAGCGGCTTTGGCTAAGGTACATACGATTTGAAGTAATTTCATTGAAGTCGTTATAACTGGATTCTTTCACACATAATTTATTGTACACTTCCGTAATATTTATCATAACTTTTAAAAAGTGTCAACTGCACAACAATCAATGAATCACTTAACGACCATAATTAGGTACTATCAACTGATAACTAAAGAGGCACATATAATTTATTTACATTATTAATCTGTTCCAGTTCGGCGTAAGTAGTATCTTTGGCCACGAAGCTGAACTGTCTGGTGTATCGACGAAAGAAGGGCTCTTTGTGCAGGAATTAGTTCAAAATGTCGCCGTTCGTGTTGACAATGCCGGTGCAACGAGTTCTCTAATAGGAGGTCAGTAAAATAGACGTTTTGATCCTTTTCAAATGTTAAATCAATTCCACCTAAAAGGAAGATATAAGACAGGTCAATTCTAATCCCATAATTTTGACAATTTGCCTACATTTGTGTTCGAAGAGTATCTTTTCATATAATACACTGGTCACCGGCATGACTGGCCATTGTCTTGATATTAAACTCCAATTTTCGATGACAAAGGTTAAATGATACAAATTGGTTTAGGTTAGTAAAATTCCTAGTCTGCTGATTACGCAAAAATTTGCGGCTAAGACTCAGTAGTAATTGACTTCAAATAGTTAGTTCTATTAAATCAATAAAGAACAAAATTCACATTTGTTTTTTTTTACAGAGCGGCAGGTACATAATAAATGTTATTGTAATGAAACTATGGTACATGTAACGTTAACTAAGTCGCTGTAATGATATATTAAGATATATTTACTCAAATCGTTTTCTTTTTCTGATTCATAGCATCTAACGGAGCCGTGGAATCACTAAAGGACCTGCCCCTGCACGAGGCCAGCGCGCCGCGTCGTTTCTGTGTGGAGCACCCCTTCCTATTCTTCATAGTGGACAGATTAGATAACTTGGTCGTCGTCGCCGGAAAGGTCACCGACCCTCAGCCGCCTACAGAATTTTGATTTTAAACTTATTAACATATGTCAAGATTAAATGTCTCGTAGGAAACTATTTGTATCTTTATAACACTTATTTTAAACAGTTCTCCGAGAGACGACGTGTAAAAGAAATCTACCTTTTATCAAGAATTAATTTTAAACGATAGTCGTTACAAATTTGTACGATATTATTATTAATTACATAGTAATACGTACCTATTTGGAATCCACCGTGAATGTTTACTTACTAGTATTCATTATATTAGCTATGAAATTGTTCTCGTAGATTTCCATGCAACAAACCAGAAGCATTTGATAACAAAAAAGTACACAGTGTAGTTTAAGTCGCCTAGTCTTAAGTTTATTATTTATTTTTGTGGTCGATGTGATATGTTTATGAATAAATTATTTATTTTCGTACAATAAGTGCTGAGTTTTTTTATGTAGTTTTGCTTTAATATTACCTACATACTTATATTCTTAAAAGCTAAAACTAAAAAGATTTAGCTAAAAAGCTAAAACTAGAACTTTAATTTCATAACCACTTAATACAGCAATTTACAGCATCCAACAATACTAAATGAAAAATACAAGGAATAAATGTCTACCTTATTTATTTGGTAGGTATGTTGATTGCAATTTTGTTTGTTAGTTCAAATACAATTTATTTCTTTATTACAAGTTAAGTGGGTAGACAGAATTTTTTTTAAAGATTACTAGTGTAAAAATTACGCTTCATAATTACAATCACGCTGGCCGTGGTTAATCGTGTTGTAAGTGTAACGAATATATTTAAAGAAAGAATCATAATGAATAGTGATAAAGAGAATATAAACAGGATTCATCAGTCGAAAATTCCTTTACCGATAAAGAAGATGCCGGCGTCGCCTTCAAATTTACATAAAAAAAGAAGAAATAGTGAAACGGAACAAAGGCATCCACTCAAAACTATTAATAACCAGCAAATAAACACTGGGTCGGCGGGACCCAGTAGAAAGTCGAAGAAAACTTTAAACACATCCATATATCCATTGAAACTGGACACGCGGCATGTAACAGTTAGACAAGAAAATGAAGATTTGGATTGGGATTATAAGGTTTTTAAAGATGTAAGCTGTAAAGAAGAAAATAGTGTTATATCAATAAGTGATGAAGACGACAATGTGGAACAGTCAGTTGCAAGACAAGTTGAGTACTTCGCTGGACCAAAGAAAAGAACGTATCTCGGTGAGGTGGCAGTGAAGGTTACAACACCTGCACTGAACAATCTAGAGCCAAGTAGGGTAAGAAATATTAAGAGGAGTCTCAAAAGACCTCACAGTCGAGAATTACAGGGCATATCACCTACGAGTCAACAAAAAAAGAAGGAAAATGAAAAATTTGCTAGGCGTTTGAATTTTAACGAACGTTTGCATGACCGATTGCGTTCACCCGATTCTAGTAAGTTTTTTATTTTTATCTTCAACATTATACCATTTTTTCTATAAAACTTTAATTACATTGAAAACATTTATCCCAAGGCTTGGAAAATGTATAGTAGAAAAACAAATCAAATGAACAGTTTAAATTAAGAAATACAATTTTGCAGTTGTTTAAAAAAATAGTCAATTAATCATAGTAACAGGTGATGACGATTAAGTTAAGTTGAAAAATCGTTGAATACAAATGAGTTAATGTCCTTCAGCGACGATTACAACGGAGCTACTTAAATTTGTCAAACACTTGACTAGCGCTGCCATTATCATTACTCACCTTGGAGACATCAATGAGCGGTCATGGATAGGATACGAAACGTAGGGAATAAATGAAAGCGGCGGTCAAAGGTTTAACGTTTGCTGTTTATGTTCCAGTTAAACAGTTATACACGACATGTCTGTCTCGGGACTACACTTGCGACATGTTTACGTATTTGTTGAACGTCGAGGAGAAGCCGATAGCTCCCCGCATACCGAGCGTTACGCGGGCTTGCGTCATTAACTGGCTGATCAAAGTCAATGTAAGTACTATATCGTTACTGCATCAATTGTATTATCCTGTCATTACAATTACTTTAATACCCATTTATCATTCGCTTCAATAAATATGTGGTGATATTTGTCAAGTTGTAGCAGTTTCACGTTTATAAAAGTAATAGCAGAACACTATATAAGTGCGTTAAAATTTTGGAGACGTTGTAGATATTAGTGGACACATAAAAGTAAATTTGGATTAAAAACAGTTAATATTTCAATAAAATTGAAAGAAATTGAAATATTAACTAAAAAATAAAAACTTTTAAAGATAATAATTATTGTCAAGAGTATCTAATAACCATGCAATTGTCTGTCCATTCAATGTCTCACAATTCGACAAAATAAATTTTTTGAGTAAGTAAGCCTAAAATGAAATTTAAAAAATTGGACATGAATAAATATTATGCAATACATCATGGGCTCGTTGAATACAATATATTTTAACGTTAAATGCGTATTTATTGAGATTCCATCACATTCACAGTTATATAAATAAAATACAGATAAGTGGAGATTATACAAGCGTGTAAAAAATTATTAAACATATTCTCAATCAATCAATGTTTTAAAGTTTTTATGTTGTTAAAGAAACCGCGGGGAAAATCTAGTTTACATATTTATCTAATTTTGAAGCACATATTTTAGGTATAATTATGTTACATGACAATTAATATTAAGAGAAAAAATCTCTAAGAATTTATATTAAGAGTAAATAAATTATAAAAAAAATTCCTATACTTATATAACATGACGGGGGCATGTTACGATAACGTGTTATTGTGCAATAATAAACGTAAAGCGTGCATTCATATGTTAATGAATTTTACATTCTTGCGATACATTTAACAACACTGCAGGCAGTTATGGAATTGACATTACAAATAAACTGAAGAATAGAGTTTCGCACACCATCTTTACATCAGGACAGCCTGCATTGGCTGCCAGACAAGATTCATACAGATAAACACTATCTAGAACAGAGATCTATATTCAAAAGTCGAAAATCTATTGAAGCGGTCATCGAACGGTAGAATTCCATACGAACTTCGGGAATATCAAACCAGTTTCAAAAACAATACAATCTTATAATGTAATCGCAAAAATGTTGTAAAAAACGCATTCATTTATTAAGAACTTAAGAAGAGTTTCTAAGCAAAAACGTGCACATTTTTACATATCACTTAAGATGGACAACGTTTGGCTATAACGTCCTGTATGTTTCATGATCAAATCGAAATCATATTTTTAATTTCGAAATATCTACTGGCGTAGACTTTGCGATCGTTCGCCAATTTCTAGGTTGCTGAATGTCATGGATTTACTTTTTCAAAGACAATAACCATGTGACCTTTTTAAATTATTTCATGTTAAATTTCGTCCATTTGTCGTTTCGTCCATTTGCTTATTTAAACTTTACCTTACCAAATTAGCAACACAAAAAATGGATTTAGGTTCGAAAGAGAAAGTGCGATGAAACAATTATATTGTTCTTTATGTCGCTACCAGTGTTATCTTCAAATGCTTTGTATTATAATTTGACATTAACGAAAAACATTAATCTTCTAGGGAGCCGACGGTGATCCGTCCACGGTGCAAACCGCATGCTGCTATCTGGACACAGTCCTAGGCACGGGTTACGTGCGTTTGGACAAGTTGCAATTAGTAGCAGCCGCTTGTTATTGGATATCGCAGAAGCTTCGCGGGCACGCGGTGCAGGCTTCTAGGCTGGTGAAATGCGCGAGCGGAGCGTTTACTGCCCACGATCTAATAGCTGCTGAGAAAGAAGTGTTGCTCAAATTGGTGAGAACTATCTGATTATGGTCATATTCATTCGTGTAGCACAGTAGGGGAAACCGGATAAGAAGGTTGTCTCTGGTTTCCTGGTGCTGAGGTACAAAATACGTGAAAATAAATAGGTACACGGTTGTTTTGAAAATCGAACAGTTATTATTAACAGACAGTGTTATTGCCTTTTGAACACGTGGTAATGATGTCCATCATAGTATAAAATGCACCTTAAATGTATTAAACTTATCGAGTTCTGTCATAGATGCCAAGTAATTCTTAACCTGTCTGAACCGGGCCGAAGTATCTAATATGTGTTCTATCACAACGAAATGTTTCAGAAATTCCCTCGTCAACCTGTGGTGCCAGAAGACTATATAACATACCTGTCATGGTGTTGTGATAAATCGCATCCCGGCGAGATCGAGGTGGCCGCCACGTTTATTTGCTTGTCCGGCCTGATGGTGAACAGAGCGCTGTGCGATGAATACCCTTCGGTAGTTGGAGCCGCCGCGGTGAAGAACGCCTTGTTATTATTGAAAAAGAGAGATTCACAGATATGTCTGCAAGCGTGTCCTGTGTAAGACGTTTTTTAACTGTAAATCTTGCTGGTTCATTATGCACAACAGATCGTTTTTGTGTAAACCATCGTCCGTAAATAACATTGACTTGCATAATTAATGTCATTGAGCGTAATTGAATATTTGAGCAATAACAACAGACCTCTAGGAGTCTGCAGCCTAGAGGTTGTAATGCGTCAATATATGTAGACTTACGGAATTAGTACCGTTCTTGATTTCTAGAATTATAAACTTTGCCTACCTACCCAACTATCAATGTCTCAAACGTCGAGGCAAAAGAAATGATATCTTAAAAGCATGCAGACTTATACAGTGTTATGTGCAACAGGTTTAAAGCCATAGAGAAGAAAGCAGCATCTATGTCGTTCGTGTGTTCGGTGCAAAGGAAGGCAGTTCGGCTGATGGTGGTTCCGTCGTACGAGTATAAAGGTCCCTTCGAGCACTACAGTTGCGGGCCTCACTATATCGCGCAAAGGATTGTCAACGCGGCCAACGAAATTGCTATGATGGATACCCGAATAGGAATTTAAATTATTGGGAAAGGTGTATTTAAAGTTAAATGAATTATATTGTTTAGTTATAGGACTAAATTACAAGGCTCTTTATATGTGAACTGTTATTAATAGAATTTGTGAGCAAACGCACTTCATAATAATAAGCTTTGTACAGTGTGAGTAATGAATACGCTTCGAAAACAGTATGCGCGATTGTTTACTCGATCATGCATACGAAAAGCGTTAGTATTGTCTCGATAATTGTAGGTATAATGTACAGAAGCCGTTGAATTGCTATGGTTGCTATTTTCTGTGGCTGGATTCGTCTTACAACAATTTTGTGTGTTGCCGTAGATATTTTTTATCTGTACTTATTTATAATATACAAAATTATCATTTACGATTTGAAATATTACGTATGCAATAATAGATTTTCCCTTTAAATTATAATTATTAAATTCTGTAAATAACCACTAATTAACCAGATGAAATCAATCGAGCATTTTATAATTATTATGTATTATGTATATAACTTAATTTGAGAAGACAGAAATCGAACAAATATTTTTAACTATTTGACTCCGTATTTTTACTTGTATTTAATGTAATTTTTTGATACTTTGAAATCTCCTTGCATGTCTTGTTGGTAATGTTTGTAGCTGTAATTATTAACTGTTTTTTTATTTATTTTAAATTCCTTAGAAACTGTAGGCGATAATAGCAATATCTGAAAAACAATAAACAATATTATTGAACAGATCGTTTTTTGTTTGGCAATTGCTACGTATTTCTGCAATCGTTTAGAGGTCACATTGCTGGTCACGTGAATCTTGCAACTGCCACTACAATTTCCATCAACCCAGTTTGGCGGAGTTCATTGGTTAAGTATAAAACAATGATTATATTTGTTAGCTGTGTGCCCAAAAGTCCGTTACGTCATGTGAATAAATATAGTGACAATTTTTTTTAAACAGCTAAGTCTATCAAGACTATTA
Source organism: Myscelus amystis hages (assembly GCA_018244895.1). NCBI lineage: Eukaryota > Metazoa > Arthropoda > Insecta > Lepidoptera > Hesperiidae > Myscelus > Myscelus amystis. The sequence continues at coordinate 5,591 of DWQT01002209.1, read as the reverse complement.
TTAAGTCTAAATTTATTATGCCAAAGTTCATGGGTGCTATAGCATAAATTGAGTATCGATTATTCGATGATAAAAAAATTGTCCGTTCTTTTTCTGCATGGTCATGTAAAATTTTAATTGTATTATTGATTATTTCATATATAGATAGAAAGTATCTTTATTGCGAATAAACAAAATTGTAAACCGCCGTTTTAATAAAAAAGAACGAGATCCTATTCTTCGTAACCATCTTCAACAAAAAACGATTACTTGGATAAGTATTGCTTGCGATTTAAGAATAATTTCATTGCAACATTAGAAAATAAAATTACAAACGCATTTAGATGTCTGGTATGTACTTAAGGATAATAAGAGTCTATTTTTGTATCTATAAATGTTATATTCCAAAAGCATTATACTAAATATCTTAACTTAGTAAACCGTGATGGCGTATTTAAGATTTAACAATAATAAAGTACACATTTATTAGATAGATATGGCAACTCAATTTTAGCTTTTGCAACAACAATTTAATACTCAGCGGTTTAACATTCGCGGTGTCGGCTAATCTGATGTTAAAGGTCGAAGAAGATAAGAAAATATTACTTCATATAGAGACAATATTTGAGGTTGTCATCTGCTTGAATAATATTATGCATAACTATGTATGTACATATTATATTGGTAAATACATTATTACACAGTTACACACAATGAGATTTTTTCAAAATTCGTTTTCAACGTAAACCCTTGTGTACTACATTAACATTTGGATATAGGTAAACGCGCAATATGCAATTTGCAATGTGTGTGTAAGGTGCAATCTAACTTTCTATCAGTGAAAGTAAAGAGACAGGTTTTAATTAGGACAACAGATACCTACATATATTTATTTACTTCTTAAAGTGGACCAAAAAAAAACTGACCGCGAACTTTTTGTCTTCATTTTCAATACATTTGTTACATTAATTTACAAAGGCGTAATGAATATGCAAACAGGTTGATTCGGATTATGTAAACTCCCGCGCATTTCTTAGAATGAAAACGAATATTTCAGAATTATATGTCTGCTTATTTATCCTTATTAAAACGAATACAATAATTTGTTTGTTTACTACTTGGGAATTTGTACGACCTTTCTGGAACTGTTTGCACGTTGACGTAATGGGGAAATTTCGACATTAAAATTAAACTTGTAATTATAAAACGTTCATTCGCGTTGTAATTGCTTAGTCTATCATTAACATATCAAAAGGACTCGAACATAGCTCTCTTTGCTGCTTTATATAATGCGGTTGTACAACTGAGATCACTTCGCTAGGAATTTCAAATGCAGTCGTGTTCACAGATAAAACAACACACTGATGATACGTTTTCTGTACAGCTTAAACCAGTTGGATAATGCAGGTACTGTTATTACAAAACGGTGTTTTATTAACTTTAGAAAATATTAAATGCACTTTTTAACTTCTCCACTTCGAAAAGCAGTCCGGTATATTTAGTTTTTGCTTATGGTACCAGAGTAATTGGTACTACATCGTATAAATGCTCCATCGCGGTCCTAAAAATACCCTTGTTTGCACTTTGACATTTCTGGTTTAAATATAGATGGGGGCTTAAAATTTCCATTGTTGGACTAAGCAGTTTAAAACTGACTAATGGCTGACGATAAAATTCAAAAACAGTACATAAATGATCGTCATTTGTCCATCTTCCGTAACATTGGCGAGTCGTAATATAACCGCTTTGAAAAACATCAAGGAAAAAAAAAACCGGCTCAGATGGAAAAACCAAGAGACTCGGCGAGTTACGTCGTATTGCGCCAAAATGGTCTTTAGTGAAGTCTGTGGTTATTGAAATGGTTACTTTATGCCATCCGTTTAAAGCTCGATTTCCAGTGCTAATAAGTAAATGGACACTAATGTAGTATGCCACAACGTTATCTTGTTTACGGTCACTGGAGGCTAAAGTTTAGTATTCGTGGTAACGTTGTGTCTGTAGTGAACACATGAATCAAAATAGTATTAATGATATCCAAGCAGTGTTGTTTTATTACAATATAACGTAATAATAAGCGGTTAAAATATAAAAACTGCTCTTGTGAATGCCTTCAAAGGATCTATGATGAAGCTTATATCCAGTAAGTATATTTTGCCGCTTCATAAAATAAAAACTGCAAGCAATGTTTTTCGTACAAGTAAAGTACAGTTTGGTACTATTTGTTCCTGTTTATCGTTTAGTTAAAAAAGCTTGTAATAATTGAAAGGCTCCAAGCAATAACATAATTGGCCACACATGATGTATATTACGATTTCTCGTAAAAAGATTGTGCAATATAAATCAAAATAATATGGAAGTTCTAAAGACAAAAATGTCCAATTGGATCTAAAAGTACTGATCTGCTTAAGACACTAAATTTCATATGCCAAGATTTTTGTAGCGCCGATAACCTCCACATGTTGATCGTTGGACAATTTTTTTAACTAAGCAGCTTCTGCTGGATTAATGACTTGCAGTGAAATAACCATTAAATTATATTTAAAACCTTGTGTTGGAAAAATTCATACTTCTTTTACTTAAGTATAAACATTAAGTGGCAATTGACACGGTCTGTTCCGGACTAAAAAGCTAGAGATTTGAATATCCATTACGAAATAGAACAACAATTACAAAATAGATTATGATTACAAAAATTACGAGACACGTAAATCTCACCATGTTTGAAAATTGCAATTGTCTGCTAAATTTGGAACGTGCAAAGAAATTCCTGCCAAGTTTATTATTATTTGTTGATTATATATTAAATTTATTTTTTATATCATTCCAGCTCTCACAATATGTATTCTAGCACTACAGGTTGCATCACAATCAAACCCATTTAATGGTGGAGAACACAGAATAGACTGGAATAGATCTAATTATCCTATTGAAAGGCAAAGTGACATAGGTCGCTCACAAAACAACCATTTTTTAGTAAATACACAAAGTACTAAAAAGCAAAAGGAAACAGAACATGATAGTTACCTACAAGCGATCTCAAGAAATCAGAATACTCCTAAACAGCAACTGGTAAACCATCAAACTGGTATTTCAAGTGGCGGAAACATACATTTCGAAGAGGAGCCAAGTGTCGATTTGAGTCCACCTCCTTTTGGTCCCAATTCTAGTCCAAATTACTACTTATTGCAACAGAGGAAAAATAAAATACCTTCATCTACATCTGAAGCTACTACTGTACCGGTGGTAACTAATTCCCATATCGGGCAACAACAGCAACAAAATCAGGATGACAACTCAACATTGAATAACGTTACAATTGCTTTATCAAGTTTCGGCTTAAGTGTAATGAAGGTAAGATTACTCTCCTCGTACATCAAGGATATTCAGAATTAAAAATAGGTCGTATTGCCTTTCCGATTGACGTTGCAACAAGTTTGATCCTCGTCGATTGAAAATTTACTTTCAAAAAACCCAGTGCAAAAAATTAATCATTTATACAATGTCAATTATTTGAGATTAGTATAGAAACAAAAACCCAGAGTAATAAACTATTTTGATCATCAGCAACTTTAACAGTTATGCTAATATAATCTCTAAGACACAGGCCAGCAATCTTTTTTGCATTGCACTGCTGGGTATTGGTCACTTCTGCATCTGATCCAGTGCCCACTGATCGTGATACGAAATAGTGCCCAGCCTGTCAGATTTTAAATTAACTGAAAAGTCTCCAACAATTTTTACTTGATTGTAGCAATTTGGACCAACTTGGACCTTAACGTGGCCTTCAAAGTCCGGACACACTCGTGAACTTGTGCCACTACTGGCCATCCATTCGAGAACCGACCGATACGCCTCATGTAGTACAATTATGCAATACAAAGTGCTAAGCGTTATTTTTGTATTTTTACCTATTGTCTCTGTTTCATTGCAGATTGCTAGCCATTCCCAGACCGGCAACGTAATAATATCTCCAACGTCAATTGCCACGGTGCTAGCCTTGCTTCAACAGGGAGCGACTGGCGAATCGCAGGAACAAATCACGAGAGCACTGCGTATGAACCCAGATACTTCACAAATGGCTTTCGGTACCATCACGTCTAACATGCGGGTGAGGGGTTTAAGCGTTTCATGCTTTAATTGTCAATTGCCAGCCAGATGTTTACCTACCAGTCCGTATTGAGCCAGCGTGACTATTGCCCAAATCCCTCTCAATGTGAGACGAGACTCGGTCCAGTAGTAGATCACTAAAAGGTTGGAGGTGAAACAGACGTATTTTCAAAATATAAAAATTTAGAGATATTTCATACCTGCAATAATCGAGCGATATGTACGAGAATAGATAAACAACAAGTAATATTTGAAATAGTACTGTAATTGAACTGGAACGCAACTTTTATCAGTGGATATTTTCTCTCCTATATCAGTGGGATGCGTAATTCGATAATCATACACGCTATTATTATTAGTCTTGAACATAAATTGTAAAGGTAACTGTAAAAAATTTGCTATCAAAGTTTTGAATACACAATTGCCTTGGTGATAATTTTCCCGGGCTGCATATAATGTGCTTGATGTACGAGTAGAAGGTAATGAATAAATGATGACGATTTTTTTTTACAGAAAAGAAATAGCCGTAATATACTGAATATTGCCACCAACGTTCTGGTATCTGACACCTTTGAGCTGAACCCATCCTTCAAGACGGTGGCCGTCCGAGGATTCTGGAGCGAGATCACACCCACGAACTTTGGCAATCCTTCCGACGCAATTCAAAAGGTCAACGCGTGGGTAGCATCTAAAACTAACAATAAAATTACGGATTTATTAAAACCAGGTAATTTATTTACAAATGCTATGCTTTCTGCCTACCCCGTTAGGGACCTGGAGTGATAGTTATTTATGTATATATGCTTATGATAAATATTACCTAATGTTAAGTTAGATCTTTGCCTCACAGTATAATGTTAAGTTAGATCTTTGCCTCACAGTATAATGTTAAGTTAGATCTTTGCCTCACAGTATAACATAATTAGGTTACGACAATAAACTAGTTCAGTAGCTTAAGAAGAGAGAAGCGTAAATAAATATAGTGCAAGCCATCTGTTCTTTTCGATTGTTGTATTATTACAAGGTGAACGTTATGTAACTAGGATTCGTACAAATTTCACGTACTTAGAGTAGACAAATGTTTTTCCAGGTTCCTTATCACAGAATACGCAGCTCGTGCTAGCGAACGCTGTTTATTTCAAGGGGATATGGGAGTCGAGATTTAAGCCTGAATACACACAGCTCGAACAATTTCACCTGAGCAGTGGCGCTAAGAAGACAGTGCCGTTCATGCACACGCGAGACTCCTACCAAATTGGCATCGATCCGAGCACGGGAGCTTTCATTACAATTTTACCTTTTGAGGTTAGTACCGAAAAGACAAATGTTATACACGCCGGAAAATGAACAACGTAAGTAGCTCAATTTATTATCTGGTTTTAAAATGATGCTAACATTTTAAAAAATACTGTTAGACAAATACTATAATAATTAATACCAATGAAAAAACTGCAGTGTGGACTATATTGTAATGTACATTTTATATAAGTCAAGTAATATTTTAA
>DWQT01002208.1:0-14661 GCA_018244895.1 Myscelus amystis hages | reverse complement strand
CAGGTCCCTAACGGGGTAGGTACAAAGCACTGAGCGCCACATACTCGTACCTCTGTCTTTGCAAACCTGACATCCATTCAAAAGACCTCCTGGACCCTTCGAATGTCGTCCAGGTTGGCTATGCCGCTGTACATTTCAAGTTAAATAGCTATAAAAAAAAGTCAATTTCATTTCTAAAAATGTTTTATATTATTACTAGCTTCTTCCCGCAGCTTCGCGCGCGTTTAATTCGGAGTAAAACAATTCCCTTTTTGCTATACTATGATGGGAATATCTAAATTCATATACTACCTTTTTACTTATTGCATAAAGAAATTCTGAATTTCAACGCGTGCGAAGCCGCGGACAAAAGTTATACATGTAAACCTTCCTCTCGAATCACTCTATCTATTTAAAAGAGCCGCATCAAAGCCGTTGTGTAGTTTTAAAGGTCTACGCATACATAGGGACAGGAAGCGAAAGCGACTTTGTTTTATACTACGAGTACCTATGTTTATCTACGATTTATGCCAAACAACCCAGCTGAATCGCATTTCAATCGAGGCGGCTTTTAAACGCATCGGTATTCAACATTCAATTGTACCCGCGTATGTTCAGTGGGATACATACATTTCAATTTTTGCATTAAATCCAATGCAAAACGAATTTTCCATTTAAACCGGTTTAAACCGGATTCTTATTCGTACTCGCGTTCATAAATAGGTCGTGGGAATCGATACACGAGTGTGTCTGTTTGCACCAGCTGTCGTGTTTATTGCCACCGACACGTTGCCGACGGGTTTCGTCGTAAAGACAATATTGCATCTTACTTGTAGTATCAGTATCTGCGCGAAGCATATCTCGACTATATTGTGCCGTTCCATCTTCATCGTAATAACAAATGTGTAGTATGCGTTGCTATGGTAACCTGCTTTAAGTGAAATATTTCATGTTCAAAAGAACTCATATTATTCAGACCATCATTGCGTCCATAACGCTGTTATAGTGCTTATTTAATGAAAACACGTTTTCCTTCGGAGATGAGACATTTTTCCGGGAAAAAACTAATCTATGTCCCTTTCCAGCCGTTCAACTATCTCCATACCAAAACTCACATCGATCCGTTGCTCCGTTTGGTCGTGAAAAACAAACAAACTTACAGTCAAACAAGCGCACTTTCGCATTTTTCAAGATATTTATGGATAACTTCAATCTTAGTACTGCTATTGACTTGAATGGTAGAAAACATTCTATTCTTACGATAACAAAATAAAACAATCAGCCCGGGAGAAAAAATTGCATGTTTGAAGAGAAATAAATATATGTTCGAGAACATTCGACGAAAACATAGGAATGTATGCACGTATTTTTTTTAATCACAAGAAACTCAGCACCCTATCGATATCCCCTGAAACCATACACAAATGGCTCGGATACGCGAGAACGTATTCCCTTTGTTTTCTTCATTTTGTAATCCTTCAGTTGACGCATTTTCTGAGGCTGTTCTTTATGTAAATCTCAATTGGAATATTCGTCACTCGATAAATCCCGAGAGGATTTTTGGGGGTTCCATTTCAAATACAAATTTCTTTGTATCGAAGGCCTTGGCTATTTTTCTGATCGTTGTACAAAAATAGTAATAATACGAATAATAAATAGAGAACATAATATATAGAAAGAAAGAAAGAAAAAAACGAAAGACTTTTCTTTTCTTTTCTTTTCTTTCTTATGTGATCATGCTAATACATGTATGTATCGGTTGTGTTTAACAGTCTTGTATGAAATCATCCCAATTATTAATATTTTTATAAAAATAGTGAAAATGAAAATAATAAGTGACGTAAGAAAAAAGCATACCGGGATTAAATTGAATAGAAAGAAAACCTTTATCAATAAACAACTTCAACACCCATGTATGTAGAACAAAATAAAAAAATAAAGTTCTTCATAATAACATTACTCTCAGCGGAAAAAATATATACAGGGTATCGTCGAAAAATTCACGTGCAAAACATAGAACACCTCTGCACTCGCGTTCCCAATGAAAAGGGGAACATTAAAAACCCCGCGCCGCCTGCAATACGTCGATAGCGATGAGACTCGGTTGAAATTCCTGAAATATTCCCACTATAACAGCTGCGCGGTGCTCTGTGAAACATCCCATATTTTGAACAACCCCGTTTATTGCTGTCTTAGAATCACTTTTGCTTTACTGCATTTTTAAGCAATGAATTGTATAGCACTAGTATCTTTATGTAAGGAACATTAGTAAGAACCGAGAAGATAATTTTCAGATGAATTTAAAAATCGAATATATGGAGCTTCAAATGTTATAAAGAAAATTTGGCAGCACCCAAACGATACAAATCCTATCACACATATGAATGGGATAGATAAAAAAAACTAAGTGTCACCGGCCAGGTGACACTGAAATCCAGAGGTTGAATGGCCAAAATATTGACGGCTCCAAAGCGTAGTACACGACTGTTATTGGGGGAATATTTCAGGTATTTTAACTGAAAACCAGCGTTATCGTCATACTGCAGGCGGAGCAGTTTTTACTGACATTCGTTTCAGGTTTCTTCAAAATCGTTCTTTTTTGAATTGTATCAACATTGCTAATAATCGTATATTCAGTTAAGAGTGATGAAATCGTTTTGAATTTGCAAAATCGTTTGCAGAAATTCGAAATACAAATTGGAATAGTTTAAAGGAAAGTTGCAATAGCACTTTTTTTGCTAAACCTTTTATTATGTAAGAATAAATGGTACCTCTATCCCTGAGGACTAAGCTGAATTGCCTCGGAAAGTATGTCTCCCTTATCACACCCTTCAAACCAGACCACAGCAGCGCTTAACACTGCTGTTATAAGGCAGAAATAGGTGTGGCGGTGGTGCCGCCGGAGTCAAGCCACAGAGGGTTCTACCACCTTAAAAACGTCTCTTCAAAATGATACGTTTGAAGCAATAGTTTGAAAAAAATCAATACCATAATATTGTACAATAAATATTGAATTTGTGTCTTGTTATAACGCATAAGGTATATAATCGTTGAGTTATATAAAAGCTAGCGAAAAAAATTTAATGTAAATTGTATGGGCGCAGTCATGAATAAATTGGTCAGTTCGATTTGCGACCACAAAGGACTGCATTGGTAATGTTTAAAATGGTAAATTTTCATAATGTTTCAATGAGAATAAAAACCGTAGCGAATAAATCTATTTGACCGCACATTCGCGGTCGGAAGCTAATTGCCTGGTCTATACACAACTACAACGAAATAAACAAAAGATTTTCGAAAAGTCAACCGAAACCCAGGATCGAAGTGGTTCCATTTCCAAACAAGACAAACATGTATGTGCGGTAATCAACACAGACACACACACGCACAACGCAAGACACACGCGCATGCACGCACGCGCACACACACGCACACACACACACACACACACACACACACACACACACACACACACACACACACACACACACACACACACACACACACATCACACACACAGTAAACAAATGTTATTTATTTCGTTTCCGAGTGTCATGTAACTAAGTATACGTATTTTAAGTAGGTACTTATTGTAAATATATTATGCTCGCAAGCTATAATTGACTAATTTGGAATCAGACGAGAATTGTCCCAATTATCATTGCATAAATATGCTTAAATACACAGCTGCCATATAAAATCGACTAGGGTTGACAGGTAACGATTGAAATTTCTATATAAAATATTTTATCATTTTGATAGCATCACCGCAGTGGTCGCTGCTAGGTAATAGCCAATTAGCGGGGCAATTGAAAATAATTTCGACGGCACACTAATCGACACTCACCACAGCCTCATAATGTACGCTTGCTAAATCTGCATATACATATATAGGAGAATTACAGCGATATATTGACTCATCACGACATCTCTGGAACCAGAACACCTACAGACTTGAAATTTGCTAGGAATATTCCTTTCGGCGAGTAAAGGTCAGGTAAGAACGGATTTTACGAAATTTCACGTGTAAGGGGGTTCATATGTATGACTAGCTTTTGTCCGCGGCTTCCCCCGCGATGCAACTTAAAATTTCTTAATAGCATTGAGTACAAATGTAGTATATGAATTTAGATATTTCAAAGATAGCAGGAAATTTTCACGGTAAAGGGAAATTAGAATTGTTTTACTCAGAATTTAACGTGCGCGAAGCCGCGGGCAAAAGCTAGTAATCAATAAATAGGCAAATTACAAAATACATAGGTATGGCTGTACATCGCCCTTTGTCATACCTTTGTATGGTTTCTCGACACAAAGCGTTTGGGTCTTGGCAGGCTCCTTTTTTGTTCCGTTTCACTAAATAGACAAGCACGATAAAGTCTTTTGTTGTCTAGTCACAACAAGAGCGACTTAGGTGTCTTCGGAGTTCCGTGTATTGAAATTGAAATAATATTATTGTGCGCGCAAAAATTAATTTTCGTAACCCTATTAAATGTTGCCGATATTTTATTTTTAACGAGCTTTTGCCTACGGGTTTTCCCCTTCTCACCTTTCCCGTCCCGTCAAAATCGGTCCAGCCGTTTCTGAGAGTAGCAGTAAAAATACAGACAGACAAATAGTGCCAAAAATGTTATTTTGGTACATGTACCATAACACATGTACTGAAAAGCGATTATTTTAATATTACAAACACTAAAAATATATATATTTGTATAGAAAGATTCAGAACGACAATTCTGAAAAGTGCAAAACTATTCATAACCGGTTAAAACCTGTATCCGGAATCAATCGTTGAGATTTTCGTATTTCGGTTATGTTAAATCGAAGCAGGCGGGCTTCGTCAACAGCATGTTGACTTTTCCGTTATCGGAAGAGGTGAAACTGTTGGTTGACTTAGCCCACTGAGCTTTTTTAAAGAATTTTTTGTTGTAATCTTTTTTTTACGTTTATTTTGTTTGTTTTTATGTGTGTGTTTATGTGTGGTAACACCAGTCAAGTCCATAAAAGAAATACTCGTAAAACAAAACCGAGTAAAGCCAAATGGAACGTTTATAAGGTTCTCTCTGCCAGCAATACCAATTCGGGGCGTCTATTGTCGCATGTGCAAAGTTATCAAGTTGACCGGAGAGACACTTGACCGGTTTTCGACCGCTCTACCTATCCAACAATGACAGCTACGGACATCATACGAACAGTCATTCTATTCCCCACCTACCATTTCAAGGTTCGTTCGCTGGTAAAATAACAATGGTTGAATGACATGCCACGTCGCGTTTTGAGATTTCATATCTATTGAATTTTCCGCTATTTCTAATCTGAGCGCGCTGATGTGTATTTGCCAAGTACTACTCTAAAACCAGAATGCTGTATTGATTGCGCTCATTTTTCTTATAACCATTTCTCTATTTTGAAATGATTAAGTAGAAAAACTGAACTGAAATTTTTAATCAGATACCAGCTACGCGTTGAGTCTTTTATTATTCCTCTACCGGACATGTCTCCGCATACAATGAGAATAATTCAATTTCATATTTCACTACGCTGACCAAACACGGTGTGGCGGATTTCACCTCAGAGAATATTGTGGCGAACTTGAGATATGCAGGTTTCCTCATCATATTCTCTTTACCGTTTTGACATGACTGTGATATTTAATTTTTAGTTTATAGAACATAGGTAACTATAAGCGAACTTTACCATAAACATTATCTACATAACAAGGGTAGGTATCTTACAACTGTACTAATGTGAATTAAATTACTAATGTTTATAACCTGTCCGGTTATATATTTATTTATGTCGCGGGCAAAACTACTACAAAATCATGCGATGCGTCGAACATCAGAAAAAACAAACGATTTATAAAAGATCACATATCGAGCACAATGTTATTCAAAACAAATGCGTGATAGCAAACAAATCGAAACAGAACTGTTTAAACAAACAAGCAAACAAACACTAATAAATCCGAAAAACACATGTACGGTTCGACAATGCCGCGTATCGCCAATCGAAATTCGACCTAAATGTATCGATGTTACAGTCTAAATTGGAAGTAATCGATTCGATGGCAAATTGAAAGGCTGTTTTGTTTGTTTTTTGTTTCTTCCCCCGTCAGCCGGACTAATGAAGACCCTTGTTCGGCCACGGCGTTCTTTTTTTAAGTTTCGACCCGCGAAAACTACATCTGTTTGATGCTTTAGCGCTTTGACTTTGATTCTAAGCCGAATCGTCATTCCAACGCGTTGATTGCTCTGTCAAAGTTAACTTTAATTGTTTTTTGTCTTTATTCTATTACAGTTCGTTCAAGGGCCGTGAATTATTACGGACTGGAATGAATGTAAAGCCGAAACAGCTGTTCCTAGAATCCTGCAATTTTGTGCATACGTCTAAGAAAGGTATTTCGGAATTTCCAACCTGAGATAGGGATAGAAAATTTGTGTTATAAATCTTCGGTTTAGAAATTGATACCGAACTTAAATTCACGGTCTTGGTAAATAAGAAACAATTAATTTATTGATTTTGAATTAAGCGTAAATCTGATAGGATGGACAATCAATCAATGATGATAAATCTGATGGTCAGTACAAAAAAATGTCAAACCCCCTTATTTTCCATACGAACTCGATTAACAAACGCCGTACGAATTCGGTTAACAAACGGCGTACGAACTCGGTTAACCAAAGGTACACGAACTCGTTTAACGAAAGGTACACGAACTCGGTTAACGAAAGGTACACGAACTCGGTTAACGAAAGGTATACGAACTCGGTTAACCAAAGGTATACGAACTCGGTTAATAAACGGCGTACGAACTCTGTTAATAAACGGCATACGAACTCTGTTAATAAACGGCATACGAACTCGGTTAACAAACGCCATACGAACTCGGTTAACATAATCGTGTCACTGTAACATGAGTAACGCGCCGCTAACACAAGGGCACTTGTTAACGCCAGGTACCCGCTTGTTACATATTTCTGTAACACAACAACTGTAACATAATATTACATCAAAAGTATTGCGACTAGAAGTCAATAAGTGCCCCTCGGAATGGAACGCCTCATATCCTCTCGGGAATACGTGAACTGTTTCGTCTAAAGCTAGTGTCACACTGAGGGCCTGAGTTTCTTTATCAACCCCTTCCACAGTGCTAAGAGACACGGCTCTCCTCTCATAATGAGTTTTAAAGATTACATATTGTACGCTTGATACCCGCGGGTTAGCAGACTTCACACTCAGAAAACATTGTTTACTCTATAAAGTCCTGAGTAAAAAAAGATCTAAAACATTCCAGACGAATGATATTTTGCTTTTCGCTATCTCATTTTACCTTATATAAGCTACTTCTTATGTAACTCTGTCCGTTTACGTCCTAAAATCTATCTTTGTATTATTTTGTATGTTACATATAAATACAATATGTATTTAAGGTGTTTGTATTATAATACAAGTGCGATGCAAGCATTATGTTTCGATAGATTTAATAACTATAAGGAAGTTGCGGTATATATCGCTTGCGTAGTCCGGAAGACATAATGTACCTACATATAATATAAAAGTCTAGCTATAACAGAATAACGCGGTAGATGGCGCTGTGGGATAGTCATAATATAATACCAACGAGGTTTTTGAAACTGATATTAATATAGTTAATTTGTATTAATTTCATTGTAGGTAATATATATTAATTTCAATTTCAATTTATGTTAATTTCAATTTATGTTAATATCAATTTCAATTATGTTACTTTCAGTTTCAATTATATTAATTTCAGTTTCAAATTCAATTAGTTGTTAATTTTAGTTTCAATTAAGTTATTTTCATTTCAAAGCAGCTTATAGTTATAGTTATTCATAATTATATATCGTATATTAGTATATCGTCAATTATCTAAATAGTCAAAAGAATATTTACTTAGAATGTTTTTATTTTTTACCCTTTTTAATAGACTCCAAAATATACAAATATTCTATAAATAAGGATTGTTCGATTATCGTTTCAAGGATTACGTATTTATTGAAATGTAAAATCTTCTCCTTGTAGACAATCTTGTCAGAATATAATTGTATCGCTATATTAATAAATACTTCAATCGATTTTATATTTAAAAATAATACTTTGTGACGCAGTTATAGAATAAATATTTTATAATAAACTCTAATTTGAAAATGGAATCTTCGCGTAAATGATTGAAAATAACAGGCGTCTAGATACCTATCAGGCTGTAGAAATTAGCCGTCGACTAGCAAGTGCTTGGGCAAAATGGCGGTCGTATACAAGAAACCGCTTTCATCTGGCTTCAAAAGGCAGGAGCCTTTTCAAAACGTTGGGACGATAAAAGAGCTGAAATTACCCGTTTCGATTTTCAGGTCTCTCTCAATTTCCTATTAGTGAGCTGCTTTCTTTCAGCTAATGGTTCTAACAGAAAATTAAACAAACCTCAGAGAATATATCTAACACATTGATGTGTGTGTTTTACTTCTCTTGTTCCGTCTACATAGTTGCGAACACAAAACCTACTTTCAGGCCCATCGCCTTCCTTAAATAAAAAAAATTGGATTTTGATTTTTTTGTGTTCAATATTTATATTATAATGCCACAGCTCTTAAGCAATGTCAATAATGATTACACACATACATAACCATCACGCCAGGCCTCTAACGGGGTAGGCAGGGCGCACCCAGTGCCAAATATCTCTGTCCTTACAAACCTGTCGTGCTTCATCCACATCCATCACTCTCTTTATGCATACACGCCAATAATGATTAATAATTGAAAGGTATTAATCTCTTAATTTGAGACGTTCAACTCAAAATAATTTTGTTTTGAAAAGTAAAACAGCAACATTCATTAAAAAAATGTTCTTTTTAGTTGACAAATCTCTAACAATAAACAAACTAAATTGATAGAAACGGTAATGGTTTGGAACAACTCAATTTTGGAATATACCAAAACACCCGTAGGTTGAAATGCTATAATTGAATCTATTATTACTGGTAAGCAGATATTAAGTGCGGCTATTTTATAGAATACACAACAACTAATTCACTTTTCCCGCAAAAAACCGAACCGAACTGACAGTCACGACGCCCGCGCTCTCTTCCCGCCAAAAGCTGTGTCACTCAATCTGTGTGTCTGAGAGTCTGACCTGACCTGTGAGTCTGTGACTAGTATGGTAACTGCACATGGTATCGAGTCGGCCGTGTACAGCTGCAGTTACTCAAAAAGTCTTGGAATTAGGCCCAGATGTCGTACTTTTAACTAAAATAGCGCTTGCTATTTTCATTGTCGCACACAAAGTAGTATTCCTTAATCGATAGGTGAGAAAATAAAACAAAATTGATAAAGAAATTAAATATTTTGTTATTATTATAAAACAACACTTCTGCATGTTAAATGTATTTTCTAGTCATTTCTGAATGTGCTCTTGTGCCATATATTTTTCTGAAGAGTTTAAATTCTTATTCCGTATCACAATTTAAATGCATCACTGTGGCATCACATGTTAATTTAGACTAAGTTTAAAAGCATCGACGATGATAAACAAGTTCCCATTAATAATAATGATTTATAAAGTGGTTTTAATATGATGATTCATTATCAAGTGTTTATGAGTAGATTGGAAGATACAATCCTTTCTATGAAAAGAGATATTTAAATTTAGCTTTTGCAGTGATATCTGCACTCATTGTAAAATTTGCTTATTCCCAACATTTATTCTTTTATAAAAAATTGAAAAAACTACGGCTAGATTTTATGACAAACATGCCAGCCTACATTTGAACGTACCTTATTGTTTTCAATGTGGCTTAGAGTTTATTATTATTACATGTATATACTTACATATACAGCCACATAATATGTATAAAATATGAATTTAAAGATAAAAGATACACTATAAACATTATGTAAAATATATATTTATATACCTGCAACACAAAGTTGATTAAGCAATTATCTTCAAGTAATATTAAAAACTACTATAGGTACTTGTTTACTTCTGATTGCTTGAGATCATGTTCAGCTAGTTTACATTTTGTATCTAATTGATTACTGATCATATATAATTGTTTTAGCACAAGGTCCAAATAACAACAGTGTGTTACGCAAAGGTTTTCTTCTAAATTTATTTTAGCTAACATTGTAACTTTGCCTGCAGTAACAGTGTAAATGGCAAGGCATTTTCTAGTTTCAGTCAATCGTCATCTAAGCATAATATATCACTTAATGACTGGAAAATACATGTTCGATCATAACACCCTATCATAACTTTAAATTAACTGAACAAATTAAAAGCTCTAAAATAAACAACAGTCTTAATTAAAGTTATTTACACAAAGGTTTATTTTTATAAAAATATCCTACTGTACATTCAACAATTGTCGTTCATGTAGAAATATATAATTTATTTAACAACTAGAAACAGTATTAAAAATAGTCAATTTAGGAATCATCTCGTCGTAGGCGAAGTCTGTGGCGGGAAATACACTGGTCGAGGATAGAAATATGTTTGACATTGACAAGGCACTTTGTTGACAGGATAGGAGCATATTTCAAATGATGATTATACTATTAGTTAATATCTAATCACAATTATTATATTTAAATATTTCACCGCTTAAGCGTTTAACATAATGATCACTGTACGCTCATTGTAAAAGCATAATATAAATTGAAAAATGAGGGAGTAGATTATTTGTTTGATGTTGTGAATAGAAATGTCAATTACTTGTATAGTTTGGGAGTCTTTATGATAGTGTATTTATTTACTTTATGTTTTCTACGCAAATATATAATTAGACCATCACCCAGGTCCCTAACAGTGTAGGCATATAGCTCCGAGTACCAAATATCTCTATATTTGGAAACCTGCTACATTACATACGATACAGTGCAGTATTAATGCTGACTGCATTGGTAGTCATGGCTATAACGTTAACGTTATTAAATTAGATACATGAATAGAATCCCAACGAGTGTATTTGTTCCGCGCGAGATAAGACGGGCGAGCGGTCGGCGCGCGACGGCGCCGTGCAACAGGTTTCACAAACCCGTGCTGAGGTAACTTCTTACGCTAACTTTACATTGCAACTTCCGTTCCCGTCGATGTTATATTATATCGCAAAATCCAAATCAAGATAATACAATGATTTAAAAATAATTATAAACACAATTGCAGAGTCCAAAGCCTCGACAGGAAAGGCTCAGAAGTGCATGAAAGGTTCCTTTGTATATTGTCAATAGAACAAACTTTTTAAATATATCTAAGTAATAAGTAACACACGTGGCAAGTGGGTATTATATGTCTATACTATTTAGAACACATTTAAAATCGGCAATATTGTAAGTTATCAGGCCGTACTGTCAATTGATTAACGTAAGTACATCAAACGCCGAACACATTTAAGATAAATAGACAAGAAAGAGCGCCGACATGCCAGGGTAATATAAAGCGATACGTACAAATACCGAATGAAATAATAAAACTACGTTAGTATAAAAACACAAATAGAATTTGCAGATCTATCTACAAACTTCTCGTGCGATCGGACACGCTCTACACTAGCGAATGAACGTATAGACTAGTCGAACGTAATCTCAACTGGAACGAGACAAGACTAACTCTGCACAGAACAAAGGAATACTTACAGTTACATTTTAAAACATAATAATGTCGAAGTAGCTTCTGGAACACACGAGAACTCGAATCCGCTCGCTCGGCACGACCGACACATTGGTCCCGCATTATTATATAAAAGCACAATATATTAGTGTCGTGTTATAACATAAAAGTTCTAACGACAGATCACAGCCTAAGTTTAAACGTAAACGGATGTTGGCGTGTTGCGCGTGTCGTGGCGTCGTCACGAGGCGCCGTCGCGGGGCGCGGGCGCGGCGGCGGGCGCGCGCTGCGTCGCGTCTTCGTCCGTCGACCTGTGCACACAATACACGCATCTACATACTTACATTGACATCAACAATTATTCGCCCTATTATGTGACTTGTTTTGTTTACACCTTCTAAATAATTTGGCAAAACAAAAGTATTGCCCCTTCATAAATTTACAAAAGGCCTGTGACAGACTAATAGAGGAATTAATTGAAGGGAACATTGTGCACATATACAGTGGATATCGACTTGACACATGACTTGAAAGAACTGAACATTTTTATCGCCGCGATTCCGTTCTCGCCTTCCTTAGCCCGAAAAACACTTAAGATTATCCCTTATAATAAATCAATCAATTTTAATTCGAATGTCTATGACCACTTCGATGAAAATGGAAGAGAAGAAAGACGTATTCTTATGAATAGGAAGCGCGATGACATGATTTGTCTACAATTTAATAAAGTTACGGATCGGTGAACACGTCCAAATTTGTTTAATCACAGAAATGACAGGTCAATGTGGGATTTCACTTTTTTTTTTTCAAATACGGTACCTGATTTTATTTTTGATTGAAATCTGAATCGATTGCAATGTTAAGGGTTTCTAAAGTGATACACAAATAATAATAATAATAATATAAAGGGGATACACAAATGATTTCATAGAAATGTTGATTTTCAACTTATTCAAATCGTTATATTCTACTACTACTTAAAATACTAACAAAGTATTATTTGCTCCGAATCAATGAATTCATGTTATCCAAAAAGAATTTCAATTGATTCATTATAAAGGTTATAGTTATATGTATACAAAAAGTTAACGAACCTCGTACGTTTTTATAGTTATTATGGATTTGAGCGCTTCTCGAGCTACAGAAGACCTAAAGAAAAATGTGCAGCGAAAAATATTCCCAGGTAACAAAATACTCGAGGGTTATGCAGGGCATTCGATGTACATGTAATACAGTACTATAGACTGCAGACTACAGATCTGGGAATTCAGTTATGAATGAGCGAGATGTCGGCGGGGGCGGGGCGGGGCGGGCGGTACCGGTAGACGTGCGCGGATGCGCTGGGCGTGTGGTAGTGCGCGGCGTAGGGCGCCCGGCGCCGCGCCAGCGCCGCGCGCCGCACCGCGCCGGGCCGCACGGAGCACGCGGCCGCGCGCCACGCCAGCCTGTACACAGCCGACACACGCTCTAAATAGACGCAGACACTTCTCTATTGCGACGAAGCTCGCACTTCAATCGTAACAATATTTTTTTAACCCTCACTCGTCGCCGTCGAGCGCGGGTCGCCCTGTTTAATGAAGTTAGAAGACGTAGTTTATCATTGTGGCCGAGTGCGGCGCGGCAGACTCGACGCGCATTCCGAAACCTACCGCTGCCTTCGATCAAATAAATAATACATGCGTTCTCCGTGAATCTCCGTGAAGAGTCGAACGGTCGAAGAGAATCATAACGATGGTAGGGAGCGAGTACCTGGGCGCCAGCGCCGCCACCGAGACGACGGCGAGCACGAGCCAGTAGAGCGGGTCGGCCAGCGCGCGGTGCGCCACGCGGTACGTGGACGGCAGCTTGAAGCACGACACGCACAGCGTCTGGTAGGCCAGCGTCAGCACGAAGAACGAGCCCAGCGAGCCCGTCAGCGCGAACACGTGGATTATGGTCTGACGAATGGGTTTATAGTATTAGAAAATATCCTACTTAAAGCGGCTATGTCGTCGAACCTTCCCTGACTGTTCTCTTATTTTTGGACGAGATAAAAATTTTCTTCACCGTATCATCCTACGCCGGTGTTGCTCGATAAGAATTTATTGCAATTGGAAAAGTTTGGTGAAATAAGTGAAACTTCCGTATCGGTGTTCTAGCGCCGGGTTCTGGTCTCTCCGGAGAAGCGAGGGAGGGATTCGAAGAATGTGCCGGCTGCTACTGTACCGGTACGAGATAATTAAAACTACTAATTTTGCCGTGGGACACGTCTTATCGCTCGATTATTTTATTTGGATATGCCTGCGTCCCGGCGGGTGAGCCCTCGCGGTCGGTTAATGGCGACGGTCATTTCTGACAACAGCTATTACCTACATACATGTTTCGTTTCTACTGCACTCGTTTGTGTCGATGGTGCTAATGTCAATTTGAAAAACTATACACATTACATAATAAATTGCAACAGTGTTGTGTAATGATAAATTATCGCTGCATGGTGCTTCTCTACAGGCCTATCTATTGGAACCAAAAAAAAACAATTATAAACAATGAGCTCCACGTTTGCTACAAAAAGAAGTAGGTTAAACATTACATACATAAATGCTACATATACAGCTTCCACTTAAAATGAGTTATGACGTGTACGCGTGTGATATAGAAACAAAGATTTCACTCGTGAGGTCATCTTAATGTAGGTACTAAGTCAGAGTAGGTAGAGTTTCATTTGATCTATTTCGAATCACAACAACACACCGCAAACCCACTTACGAGTTTCTTAAAGAAAAGCTGCATGAAAATATGCCAATCACATTTGAATAAATAATATTCCCTTACACACTCGTAAGTATTGAATGAACTATGAGTATATTATATTACTCGTTCGAACCGACATCGACACGTAAAATTATATTTAAATATAAAAGGGTCTCGCCCCATGACACAAATGTCAAATATATAAGCAACAAGAAAAAGAATACGAGGCATAAGAACCGACCCAGCTCCGCGTCTCGATGGCGACGTAGAGCAGCATGACGACGAGGCAGCAGGTCATGTTGAGCAGGCCGAAGGTCCAGATGTCGGTG
>DWQT01002207.1:0-14662 GCA_018244895.1 Myscelus amystis hages | reverse complement strand
ATTTCTTAATGGCAATGTAGATATTCCAAAGATAGCAGGAAATTTTCACGGTATAAGGAAAGAGGAATTGTTTTACTCCGAATTTAAAGGGCGCGAGGCCGCGGGCAAAACCTAGTTTTGTAAAAACTAACCACGTTCTCGTGTTGACAGTTTTACTAGCTTATCGACAGGTAATGTACTACTGATTGTAGATTTGTTAGAAAATCTTGAACCGAGTGGATTGCATGTCGGTAACGCTTTTACTTTTATATTACAAAAATACAATTGTATTTCCCATTTCCCAAACGCTGGAGCGTATTTCTTTAAGCATTTGAATGCAAATATAACTTCCCCATTTAACTCGTCGCCTCTATCTGGTAAAAATTCCGGCCACTCGCTTCGTTTTTCCTTACTTATTCCGCTAAGAAAGGATTCGAAGCGTTAAAACGTTTATTTTGCCGGCGTTCGTTCCATTTGGCGGATTCCGTCAACGTAATCGGTTTAACTTTAATTAAGAACCTACAATACAGAAACCATGGCTTACTTGCCGCGTCAAAAATGCCACGTTGAACCCGCTTCTGTTTTGTGAGCGGCATAAATCCTAATGTCTTTATGTGTTTCGCTGTTTCCGTAACAAAACATGTATTATAATGTTCACATAGCATAGAGTTAGAGGAAACTTATTTATTTTATCGTAAGTAAAACACATTTTTCTATACTGATCATAAACTAGATTTAGTAAGTGTATTGATTTTTTTGTTTGTTAATTTAAAAACGAATGAGCAGGTTTTCATAAAATCAGGTGTAACTAATAAAAGTAGGTAAAATTTGCTGTCAAGTAGTTAAATTCGTTCAAACAAAACTTAACTACATTCATATACGTTTCCAAAAATTTAATTATCTTTATTCTCAAAATACAAAATGCCAAAATAATATTCCCTAAATTATAAAAATATTAGTTGCTAACATACTACTTTAATTTGCGTTGTTGTAAAACCAACCTAACAATATTGCAATTACATCAACATTTCTAAAACAAAAGAATACTGGAGAATATAATATTTTAGTATAATATTTCAATTATCCTATTTCAAAATTTTAATTATACAGTGTGTTCAGAATTGTGAGGTCGTTAAAAGCGAAATGCAGATTGAGCTCAGATAAACTCACTGAAATAAACCATGTTATTCTTAATTTATTTACGCTTGACAATACTGTGGGGAATTAAGAAGCGCTTCCAGTGTATTTAAGTTTGACTTCAATTCGTCATTTGCATAAAATATACTTGAATAAGAAACGTTTAAGCGATGTACGCAGAAGTTCTTTATTTAAAAGCGAATTCCTGAATGTACTGGTATTTAGTATATGCCCGTTCGTCCAGTAGTTGGTGAACCAAACAAGTGACAGGGAACGTGGGTTCGATTCCAACCCAGTACAAATATTTGTGTAATGCAGTGTTTGTTCTGGGTAAAATTATCAATATAGGTATGTGTATAAAAAATTCTATATATTTTTGTCTAATTTATTATGTACACCCTTCTTATTTTGAGGTCATATATGTCGAAATATTATTCCTATTATTATTATCATGATGGTTTATTATTAATTTTATTAGTGTCCTAAAATATTACAATTTTTCGACATATTGGTTCGCCCGAGAAACAGAGAAACTGAGAAACAGGTCTTACTAAAACAACTAATATTCATAATAACGTCAAAATTAATTGTCCTATTTATTTACCCTATTAGGGTTTGGATTCTATTTGTACAATGTTAACTTGTTCTCAATTTAAAAGAAAAAATAATAATCCAATTATTAAAAACACAAATGTTCGTATTTTTAAAAGGCAATTTGTCGCAACCCTTAGCCGTAGCGACGTTGTTTCCGGTCGAATTATTTCTACAAAGGGTCTTAAAGGGTCTCTTCTATACCCTTCCGCGTTTCTTTGTACCGGCTTCCATCTGAAAGGTAAATTTACTCGATACCTCGAAACACAATTGAATTCGAGATCAGTTTTGTTCGATTTCTCTTGATGTTGTAAATAATCTTTTTATTTCAACGTTCCTTCGCACCGTGAAGATATGATAGAAGACTATTTTTTAATTCTGTTGTAAAACCATTTGCATCTCCAATGAAAGACAAATGAAAGACGAAACATTTCTTGTAAATAAAAAATGAATTACTGCATTGTTTACATTGTATCAATACAACCATTACCTGCGGAGACATTTTAGACATTAAAATTGCATGTATAAAAATTTGCATACATTTATATAAAGTATTAAAATAAACGCTATCTTTGTACAGGCTGTATTAAAATTTGCATAAATTAATTTAAGCACTAAAATCGATGTATAAGTATAAAATCGATCTAAGTATAGCCGATATTGCACATTTAATTACCACTCGAAGGTTACACTGCGTATATTATTAATTTCTTTGGAATAAAGTTATATACTCGTATAATAAGTAAAGCTAATATTTGAATAGAATTTTTAACATTACACAAGATAAAATTGTACTAGAAGTCACTCTTTTAATTAGCGTTGCAGCGATGCATTAAAATTGCTATTTTGCATAAGGACGTAGCGCGACTTTGATGTCGCTGAATTAAATTATGGAGCAGTGATAGACTAGTTGTTTGAAATTAAGTCCTCACTTCGGAGGTCTAGGTTCCAATTCTACGTGTTACGTGCGTTTTGTAACTGAAATTTAAATATCACTTGCTATAACGGTGAAGGAGAATATCGTGAGGAAATCTGTACGCATAAAATATGTCCATAACGGTTTCTAGGATATGTGGAGTAGGGACACTGGGACAGCATCGTAGGTTATGGCCTTAAACATGTCCGCTATGAGAAGAGACCTTTGTCCCGATGAAAAGGGTTGAAAAAAATCGACCATGAAACTTCAGGTAATTCTCGAAAGATCTTTAGGCACAGACGTTTCAAAATCGAATTAGTATCATTGAATTTGCGATTCGCACGAAGTCATTCCGGTACATGACGCACCTAACTGAATCACGACAGGATCTGCGCAATTCAATTTACAACCTCCACCCTATCTACATTCTGAATTCTGAAAATGTCAGACATGTTCAGTAGACATGGTAAAACATGACCGAACGAACGAACCGACCGAACGGTACGAACTTTATTACACAGGAAATACAACGTACACTATTTACTTACTTTATATATAACTATAGTATTTAAAAGACGAAAAGACTATCGATTTAGTCATTGATGATTGTCTGTGTCAGATATAGGTATAAGTGCTTTTCTCTTTCCTAAAACCTTGTAAAACCTTATTGACATTTTATTATACTAGAAAGTAGATATATAAAATTATATTTAGATAATTCAATGCAGTGAAACCTTAAATAATAAGGATAATCTGTCAGTGAAATATTAAATGATTTAGTCACCTGAACAATAGTACATCACACCACGATATCGGATAAGGTAACTCAATTACAAGGTATACGAAATTCGCAGAGGTCGGGTTAATTAAATAATTTCATCCGCAGCGTCCCGCCCTCGCCCGCACACATAACCTTATCGGTAATGTTTATGAGCTATAATTACCATATGAAACGTTAAGCCGTCGCAGATTTACGTAATTAAAAACATATTTTGCCCGTGACCCGCCACCTGCCTGTCTAATTAAAATTCTAAACTACGACGAATAATTAATTTGTATTTTGTTCCACATTTGACTTGCCGAGAATACAGTTCAATCAAGGGTGTAGCCCTAGCTTCGTTAGGGAGGGGGCAAGGGGGGAGTAACGGTT
Organism: Myscelus amystis hages; assembly: GCA_018244895.1. Lineage (NCBI taxonomy): Eukaryota > Metazoa > Arthropoda > Insecta > Lepidoptera > Hesperiidae > Myscelus > Myscelus amystis. The sequence goes on along the minus strand of DWQT01002207.1, from coordinate 10,889 downwards.
CAAATACGTAAATCGATCATTTCCAATCAATCAGTCAATTACAAATTACATTATTATGGAAGTACTTATACGCAAACGATCCTTGCTTTAAGTAGGTATTTTAAAATAGGAACTGTAAAGCATATTCCGAAAAGTATATTAAGGTCAAAATGTACTCCAAGATTTTGTATAAACGGCCGTGAATCAAGGTGTCTTCCATTCATGCCGGTTATTAATTCGCAAGCTAATAATCCTTGACTATCCCTTTGAAGTATCTAAGGGTACAGATTCAGACAGATAAATTATAAGGTACAGGTCGTTGACCTTGCTTGTTATCTTTAATCTGTTGTAATTATAAATATAATATAATTAAATTTCACTAAATTGGCGCATAACGTAATAAATCCAACCCCTTCTTGCCTGTCGCGGCAGTTTCTGACCTTAAACCTCGAAACAAGACCCCTGTCCAACAGTAGGACATTAAAAGGGTTTATGTCTATAAAGAAAAAAAATTCGTTACCCAGTGCTATTAAATTTAATATACCATTATAACCCCAAAACTTTTTGTATGTGAAAGATACTAGAATTATGGTTTGTTTAACGAGTTAACATATGCACAATTTAACAGTCAACAGAAATAAATAACATAACCAATTTTGATCTGTCTCATCAAACAGCGTTTTTTTCATTCCACTGTTTGTTATTCATGAGCAGAGAGTTGACAAAGTTCACAAAGTTTGAGAACAATATGGAAAATACGAAATCGTGTTGGTTTCTTCACAAATTTCCTAGCCTTTACAGCTAGTTATTTGTATCTTTGAGAAACTGGTAATTTTGTTAAATAGTTAATTACATCACTTCAAAACTGAGAACAAAAATATATATATATTTTACAAAATTAATCATGGTACACGCGGATCTCAAACTAAAAGCAACGTTGAGTTCCCAGGTTTATTTTTATACGGAATTCTTAAAAAAGTTGTTTTAATTTCCCTTAGTCCTTAGAAAAAGTTTCTCCACTTCAGCCAACGTCACGTTTTCCGGCCGCGTCGATAAGGGAAGCACCCCTCGTTACGTAGGGAAGGGCTTTCTTTCCTGTAGATTATGGCTGTATAACTATCAGTTGTTTCCAGCTGTTGTTTATTGCGTAAAATGTCTCTCTACATTTTAAAAACACTCATATTATGCCCTAAGAACAATTTTCACGATAATTCGTATCGTATTCAAAGTATTTCGAGGCGAATGGTGTCAGTATTTTAATGCAGCCGCGATGGAATAGTAACTACATGTATATACATACATATGTACATACGAGTTTGTTTATGGCAGGCAGAATACCATGCGCGCAAATTGGAAATCTAATTAGCATAATTAGAAACCTTTACATACGTATCGGCTTTTACAATGGCACGGATTGTCAGCCAGTCCAAGAAACAGTCAATTAAACCAGCTAACTACACAAAGGTTTGCATAATAAGATATACCTAATACATTTTAAAATGTTGCTAACAATTTTACTTAAGCTATCTGTCTCCCATTTAAAGAAACAGCGGTGTACGTATTTTGTAATCACACTTTTGTTTTGTTTTCTTAGCTCATAATACGATACGGATTGATGTAATGCGGTGGAGCTTTTATCTTTGGTTGTTGCGAGTTACAATTGTATCCTAACCTCTAATGCTGCTCTGAGGTTTATCGCTGGGAGTTTTGTGAAAACGTCTGAGTAACGTTTTAGATTAGCTCACACAACAGATAGACTAATAGCGTTTTAACTAAATAGAATACTGTAAGTGTAAATAAAGTGTATAATATTTTCTGAGGTGTGTGAAGTCTGCCAAGCCGCACTTGGCCAGCGTGGTAGACTATGGCCTAAATCCATCACACTATTAGAGGAGAACCGGTCCAGCAGTGGACGACTAAAATAGTGAAACAACAGATTACTCTAAAGGTACATTCTTATTACACCATCACACTGTTAGATTAAGATAACGGGGTAAGCAGAACATTTTATTATTTTCATATACATATATTTGCAATGTTTACTAAATGTTTGTTCGAGGTAGGATTGTTTTGATATTCGGCAAGTGCAAATACTGGTTGATGAAGGAGTCAACCAGAGTCACGGAAACCGTCGTGTCGGTAGAGTGATGAATGTAGGACAAAGCACAAAAATAAATAATTATTTCTGTTAAATGATCAATAAATCAATCTATCACCGCCATAAATACGATTGAATGAATATAAACGCCCATATATTTTTTGTTTATTCACACTGATTAGCAACTAACTTCAGACTGATGTTTTGAGACTGCAACCGCTGCGACTTCATACTGTTACTTTAAAAAATGACGAATCTTAAAATTTCACTCTCATAAATTTTTCATAACGCGCCTAAAAAAAGTATAACTTAAAAAAAACACAAACTCTTCGGATTTTGCAGGTGTCCATAGGCGACGGTGACCACTAACCACCAGGTGGCCGGTCTGCCTGTTTGCTGGGCTACAAAAATAAAAAAAAAGCACGAAAGATCTTTATGGATATTCGACACTGCTTATTGGTATATTTACTCCCTCTTAGGAACCCAATGTTACGGTATAATAATGAAATATTGGACGTAGTCCGCTTCCAATTAATTGCTATGGCGAATTTTTCTTTCATTATACCCTATTAATAATGCATAGCGTAAATTACCGGCCGAGCAGGGTGAATTAATGGCAGGAGGTTGACGACCTATACCAGTACGTGACTGGATGATTAAAGACCTCCCATAAACTAAGGTGACTTATTACGCTTCCTTTGCGGTGCTACGTGAAATTGATCAGCTACGATTTTTTATGTAAGGGAAATATATGAACGCATACATATGTTGTTCGCAGGATAAAATCTAATCTAACCTAATCGAGCAATTTTAATAAAATATAAATTTCTTATATGTAAAATAGCGCCATCTGTTATTCAATGGCTTACATTAAATCAATACCATGTTGTTGCCATGCTCGCTTATGTTTATATAAATTAATAAAAAAAAACAGAGTATGCTTTTTTATTTCAACAGTAATCAAAACCGGCCAATGACCTTAATACAGCGATAATTAAATCGTATCACTAACCTCAGTCCAAAAATATTAATTTGGCAAAATCCAAGCCAATAGCCAAAGATACCAACTTTGCCAAAAATAATTTGACAAACTTGGTATCCAAAATCCAGTTGCTAATATTGTCTTGTAATAATTGTTTCGTTACAAGTATTCAAATTTCGAATCCCAAATATATTTGACGTTTGAATATGTGTACGGGTATGACATTCCCGTCATTCGTCGCGAAGTAAGGGTGATAAATTCATTTTTTATCTACGCTACGCATATTACGTCATCATCTGACAGCTCGAGAATCCGTCTGCTGTTTCTGGCCTTTATTACCCGTTTGAGTTATGATCGCGACTCCTCGTTCATCACACGAGGTAATTATGAATAATCGTTCCACCCATTCGTATGGCCGCCACATAGAGCTTCTCACGAAAATTTATAGAAATTTCTCGAACAATCTACAAGGGAATAATGAAAGTCCAGCAACATCTAACATTATCTGCTAGCAATCTTAGGATGAGGATTAATTAAGGAACCCTTATGTTTTAAAATTATTGCCATAAGTAGCAGTTCAAATCTCTCGGAGCCATAAGTCCTCAAACAAATGCTGAAATCAGAAAAGCTGACAACTTTACTGTCCAAGTTAAATTTATGTTCTACGAGAGTAACCATGCAGGTACACGGTTCACGCATAACTGAGAAACTTAGAATGTATGCAAACTTCAATCAAAGACATCCCGCTGGTCGGCCATGAGGAACAAATTGGCGAGAGGTGTACAAGTTAACCGTAACTTCACAGTTCACATTCCACGCAACGGGTAACATACTGAACTCAGTTTAAACTGAAATACCATTTGAAATTGAATAGATATATTCCGTACAGGGACTATTGCACAGACCAGCTTTTGCTGGCTGGCTACTTCTTAATTTAAAAAAAAAAATAAGTAACCCCTCCTAGTTGCATACAAACCTGTTGGCAGGGCTACTTCCCACAAGGGCGGACGGAACTTAAGGATTTTTGTTGACTAGCGCACTGACACACTTTTTATAATAAAAAAATTGTCAAGAATTCATTAAAAAAAATTGTAACTTCAAATAACTAATTAACTTGTAAAACAAATTGGCAGCCATTTTGGATTTTTCAAAATGGCGGGAAAACACAGAGGGAAGACCTGTACTTGTGTTGAAGTGTTGAGGTATTTGGAATGAGCTGAAAAGTTAATAGAATAAACAGAGAGAAACGTGTATCCGAAGTTTTATTAAACACTAGCTTTGGAGGTCAAACCGAGATAAACTAGCACTATGCCAACATTAGGTTAGTTAAGTGTACACAAGCATGAACATTGCCGTGCCGAGTATAAGGTAGCATCTGACTAAAATATTCCTTGAACATTAATATTCTTGGAACATGTTTATCATGTATATTTGTTAACTGTATGAGTACATTATGTACGGTTCTCTGACTTTATACATGCTATTTTAATTCATTTGTCAAGTATTGGTTTACATATATTTTAATAGAGAAAAAATAAAAAAAAACATTAATCAATCAAACTTAATGAATCGTAATGTATACAAATAACAAGGTTGTATTAACACGCGCTTAAGAAACCGCGTAATATTTTTTTTGTTAAACCTATGAACTTTTATATAATCGAGCGTGTCAACCCTGATTCCTTACACGCTCCCTAGGGTGCTATTATCTAAGTTAGAAAAATAAAGACAAGAAATCACTGTTACTTTTTATTCATAGTCTTCTAATATTACTTAATTTAAATAAGTATTTACATATTCAGAGCGTTTCAATATAACGTATGAGATAAAAAATATAACATTTTTGCATGCAATGGACATTTTAACCATTAAATTGTAAAACAGAAAAGTATAGATAAAATTTAAACAACACCTAGTGTTATCATATAAAAATAGCAGTTGCAAACGATTGTGTTGCTACAGTAATAATCTATCAACGTAATAGCCGGCTGGATAAAGTTTTAACAAGTCTTCAAACATTTTATATTTATAACGCAGATAATGTGGACTCTACAAGCTATTCCGCTTCAAATTACACTCGTAAAATCCATATTTATGTATCCGAGTACAGACAACCTATGAATCTCAAAAGCTTCCCCGAGTAAGATACGAGTGAGCATACACATCGTATAACAAGTTGAATCATTTTCTGTTATACATTTCCACTGGTTTAGCGTGTTACCTTTTCTGTAGACAAAGCAGATACAGACCACCTGAGAAGGAAAACATCATTCTAGGTACTGTATATATCCGCCAACTTCCGAGGAATGTATTCGTGAGTTTTTAAATGTGTATTTTTCCTAATGGTGTTTTGTCTAGCAATTTCTTCTGGGAATACGAGAGTGGAAAAAGGGAAAAATGAAAGAATACAGCGTCAAATGCGCGTCAAATACCTCTAAAGCCGTTGCCTCGTCTATTACATAAACATATCTGCTCGTTATCCCAACTTGTGTTAGATAGATGCCTGCAATCACCGCGCTAAACTATAACGATCCGACGTGAGCTTCAAGTATTACTGAAATCGCGGTGAGAGAACGAAAATAAACAGAAAAAAAACTTAGCTTATACGTATACAAAACTAACACGGCGCTAAAAGCAAACACTTCAAGCAAAACGCCTCGGCTAAAAACGTTTCGCTTTCACATTCAACGGTTTTGCAGGATCGTACGAGAAGCTTCGATGCGGTTTTAGATTAAAGGATCTCTGTTGTTTAACAAAGCAGAGATCGCGTTGTGGCTGTGTGTGTGTTGTGCTCTGGTCTTACCATCAAGTGGCTCGTTTGTCTTGTCTTAGCCTGTGCAAAAAAGAAACTATCTTTATATATACTTTATCTGTTACTTATAGAAAATAAGTGACAAAAAGCGAATTTAATGCTAAAAGCATTCTTGCCCAGTCAACCTTTGGGCAGTTTAGAGAGCAAGAATGACCTTTACTCGAACTCCACCTTTTTGTCTTCCACACATAAGATTAATGAGCCCTTGTTTGTGTTGAGATAATCTGAAATTAAATTTTGACATGGTAACCGTAATAAGATTGAAATCAAGGGACGCTTCCTTTTTTTATAATCTTTATAATTGGGACATCACACATGACCTGATTCCAAATTAGATGTTTTAATTACAGAACAAGCAAATGTGCTCATAGCACCGAGATTTGTCCTGACTGGGAATCGAACCACCGACCTCTATCCTGTTGTATTCTATTGAAAGTCCACATATAATGTGCTTATATTATACAATTATAATACAACAATATTGTCCATAGTGTAACGTTTTTCAAGGAAATAGTTGTTACCTACGGTATTTAGTATTTTTACGGTTCATAATTCTCCCGCTAAAACCACTCGCATTTGTTTTATCCCGTCCTCCCCGGAGATTTAACAACACACTTCGCTCTACGATATCTTTACGAGAGCAGTAAAATGCAGGGATGCATAAGCATTTTATTATTACCTCAATATTCAAAGTAGCATACAGTGAAAGCTCCGTTCGCGGTTTCCTTATTCGAGATGTCATTCAAAAGCGATGCAAATGGGCTAAATAATTGACTAGTAAAAAAACTGACTAATAAAAACTGACTAATAAAATCATAAAACTGACTAATATAATCTACTAGTAAAAAAGTCCACTAGTCATCACTATCATCACTAGTCGTCATCCACATTTGCAACTTCCAAAGCGTGAATTTCAGTTCTTAACGTTAATTTAACACACAATTAATCATGTGCAGGCGAAGAATTATCATTTCATATCTATTCACGCGATATCAGTTAAGCAAATTTGCATTGAATGTCCTCTAATAGAAATTACGGTGAAGCATAATATCGATGCTTTTACACGAGTATTAGTGATTTGCGTCAGAACTTTATCTCGGCAATCAAGAGATAGCGCCATGACATCGATATGAGCGTGTAATGCTAACATTTTCACATTTATATAAGAAATACACTGCAACAAAGCTCATACAAATATTTAATCATGTGTGATTGTAAACTTTTACGAATGTTTTTTTTTTTTAATTAAGAACTTAATCTTTTGTCTGTGAGCCAGACGTTCGAAAAAAGAATGCTAGTACACTTATATAAAGTACAGGAACCTTTACGTATGTTTTAGTCCAGAATTCCAAAAGACGAAAGAATATAAAACGTGGAGTGAATTGCATGCGCACGCTACATCATACACCACATCCATCCATTAAGCGTTATAGCAGCCAAACGCTAGCTTATACCGAATAAAATAACGCTTCACAATTCCGATGTAAGATATTTGAAACGACCGCAGAAAATCAAAACCAAGCGCCTCTTGTGAAAGTATTACATTCGCTGTAAAAATATAAACTTCTCAATTAGAAATAATGGACTCGAATGAAGTAGTCAAATATCAAAGCACTTAATCGTAAACGGAGATATTTTTGGATGAAACAAAACCTAAATGTAATAAAGATCGGTCGTAATATTCAAAACTTTTCAAACTTTTCGAAATTCGAAAAGAAAACGTCGCTTGAATAACGAAGTTATACATTCGGTTTTAATGTTTATAAATTGTGTTATATAAATGGAAAACAATAACTTGGTATTAGTGGAAGTAAGATATTATTCCCTAATTATACATCGGCTTGTTGGTCAAGTGCTTAATGACTGCTGAACCGAAAGCTATCGGTTCGATTCCATTCTGAGGCAAGCATTTGTGTTGCAATCACACGTTTGTGTTTGTGTTGCATTCTCTGTATTTGTATAAAATATACATATTTTTTCAGAAATTTATTTATATAGCTACATACATTACATATATCAAAAAACCGTTTAATTAGCATGAAACGGATTCGGGATGCAGTGACTGAACAATAATACAATTCAAATTCAATTCAAATTTGAAACTATTTGAGGATCCATTTAGCAATAAATTCGGTGCATATCGCTTTAACTGCTTGAACGCAAATTATCTGACTCTGGCGTTGCGGGTGGCTTTTAGTGAACCATTCAGTCCTTTTAATTCAATATTTAGTATGTTCTAGATTTATCTTGCTATATCAACTGAACAACAAGGTGCCTTTGAAGGTACGTGAACCAGTTGAGTTCAGTTGCTGCCTCGTAAGAGGCCCTAGAGACAGTTTTAAAACCGCGGCACACTTTTCCTTTAACGCATAACTCAACAAGCGTACAATGGAGCACGGTAAGTAAAATTATATCTAAGACAACCTCGGTAATATGAAATAAGACAATTGGACACGACTGTCTGATTCCAAATTAGGCAATCAAATACGAGTGTGTTGTGTGTGTGTGTGTGTGTGTGTGTGTTATGGTAACCGGCCAGTTGATAAACATACGTATTACGTATAGGATATAATATTTTTATAGATATTTTTATTACACCCATATACAGAATGTATAGTTGTACTCACACAAATGTTCTGAGAGAGATTCGAACCGAAGACCTATGATTCAGCAATTAGTGTCTAATCACTCGGCCACTAGATCAATCATTTGTGACTGTAATCGACAGTAAAATGTTAAGTTGCAGCCAATGTTGGACAATTCAAATTCAAATTATTTTATTAAGGTACATACACTCAATGAAAGTCATGTTTCAATCATCGTACTTCGGCTTTGTAGTAGTTTTGGCAATCTACTATTACAGACACTGTGTTTTTGGAAGCTTCACTAAAACACTGAATTATCATAAATACACGCTCCAACAAGATTACCTTGAAATATGCATGTAAAGACCGACGAGGCTAGAGGAGAATATTCGAAAACGGAAATAATCCGTAAAATTGTGATACCCTTAAAAATTTCCGCCGACCATCATATCTCATGTCGCCTCCGAAACGTAAAGCTGTTGTCATATCGCGGCATTCACGATAAAAATAAACAGGTAAATTTATTTGCACCCGAATTTCTAACGACCTTGGAGCGATGCAATTTTTGAGGGTATGAACCTTCATAATTTAGCAACTTATCTCAACTGATATCTTATCGCACAGCCTAACCTACTAATGCTAGTAAGTTTAAATTCATACAGTGGCTTCGTGGTGCCGTAAGCGTTTAAGAAGTGAATACTAAGATACTCCATTCCTACAGGTGTAAGGAGGATGAGACTATCAAAAGGTGTCAATTTTTGACTCAGAACTGTGAAAGATCGGTCGACTTCTGGTTAAGTATAATAAGAATGTAATGGTGAATGAAATCTGGTATGAAAATTGTATAAAGAAAATGCATCCTTCCAGTTTAGGTAGGTATTTTAATGTCTAGTCTACTAATTGTAATATAGTTACTCTACCTTAATAATGTCGGTTTACTTTATGAGATTGTTAAAGTTATTATAGTACATCTGTATTAGATTATTTTACATTCATAGCACCACAGACTTGCCGTGAGTTCCCTTTTTTAAATTTAAATTATTGTTTTTCGCAATTCGTAGCTACACAGTTAAGTTTTTTTTTTCCATTTTCTCCACTCATCCTCGTTGCTTCAGTTAGTTCAACCTAAATTTGTAATAGCATTGCACTTTTATTTGTAACAGCAATATTTTCTACCGCTACGCTTTCATTAAACTAGCAACCGTTCTACGATTTTCAATTAAACCTACACGCTCTTATTCAATACTAACTTAAAAATGTAAAGCTCCGATTCTAAAACATTGCCGATCGCTGTGGACTGGTGTGGACGCCGCCTAGGGGATTTCGTAACACGCCACGTGAAATACGACGAAGATCGCGTTGGTTTCGACCTTTTTACTTTTGTTGTCGCGTCTCCCAAAGTTATATTGGAAACTTCGTAGTGCCCGCGGCGGTCCTCTTGCAAAGTTTTTGTATCTATTGCGTTATGCATATTGGTATGGAACGAAATGGAACGAAATGGATTCGCTCGGTTTAAGATATGATACAACTGTTTATACATTGTGTGACTTATTGTGTCTAGTACTAAGTGGGTAATTGGGGAACAATTACCTGCAGTTTATAAAATAGCAATAACAATCTATGCATTTTATGTTTTATAATGTTTAGGTTTTAAACTAACCTGAATTGTCTTGTAAAAAATGCACTGTGGCTTCAAGCTCTTAGTACTAAATAGACCGGCGTTTAAGTCCGTTACTTATTAAATTTATGTCATAATTTTACGAGTATTATAATGGTTGTTAATAAAAAAGCAAATAAAAATCTTCTTTCCATTTCACCATTTCCATTTTAGGTGAATGAAAATTTACAACATAGATTTTAAAAACTCGGAATTTTGTTATTTTCTATATTTATCATCTGTCATCGTTATTCTAAGATATTTTTTTCCGTCAAAACGTCCTTTGCTACTAACATTTTATAATAGTTTCACAAAAAGCAGTGTTTATGAAAGCATCATTAAACTGTCCTATTTAGATGGTGAAATAAAAATATCTATGAACGCAGAAAGGAAAACACAGCGAACAGAAATATCGGTGCAATTTTGAATTTCCACCACTTCCAGTGGACTAGCTCTGTTCCATTTCTAGTGTCGCAAAGGAAAATTAATATTCAATGAAACCGCCATTTATCACACGCTTCGCAAACCTTGATTTTTTTAACATATAAATACTTAGCTGTGTTTTTTTTTCTCATATAAAACTAGTTTTTGCCCGCGGCTTCGCGCGCCTTAAATCATTACTATATTACCATATTTTATAATGGGTGTTATTATACATACAAATCTTCCCCTTGAATCGCTCCTCTTATTAAAAAAAAGCGCATCAAAATCCGTTGCGTAGTTTTAAAGATTTAAGCATACAAAGGGATATAGGGACAGAGAAAGCGACTTTATTT
>DWQT01002206.1:0-14665 GCA_018244895.1 Myscelus amystis hages | reverse complement strand
TAGTATTTAGTATGGATTAGGGTACCTAATCGTACTTTAGGAGTACGCAATCATATTCTACCTTCAAATTTTACTCTCAACACGTATGCTTATGATGTATTACGTGCTATGGACCGGTTGTCATGGAGACACATAACAAACATTAGAGCTACAAAATATAGGTATTTATTCAGTCAGACATCTTCTTCATCGGTAATGTACAGAATACATTTACGTCATTAGAATTTTACACGTAGAGGTTATTAATAAATTTTAATATACCTACACTTTCCTCCAAAAGCCCTTTTCATACCAGAATTTTCTTATCTTCATTTGATATTTGGTGTTTTGAATTTAATTTGTTAATATAGAACGTGATATTAATGAATGGATCTTAAAGCAAAGAAAATGAGAAATTCCTAAACTAAAATAATGAGTTAACGACTACATCATTAGCGATAAAAAACAATGTGTTTTTAATCGAGTATCGAGTTATTTCGGTCCTTTTGTGAGCAGTACAATGAACTCGATTGTCGATGTTGATTCTTGATGATTCCCTTGACTTCGAAATCAACATTGAATGCCTTTTGGTTTAGTGGTCAATGAACCTGACTGCTAATTCGAGACACCCGGGTTCAATTCTCACCCAGTGCTCACAAATATTTGTATCATGCGCTCGAGTACTTATATGTTCTGTGTCTGTCTGTAAAATTATATATAGTTCATCAACAATTGTCTTGTTTATTAGATGTAAGTAAAATTGAAAAATTAAAATAATATTTCAAATGCGATTTTCTTTAATATCTTTTCGCAACAGCACAGAGGTACGTCTGATAGAAATGTTTGAAAAACGAATACGCACGGACAAAGATTTTCTGTATTCAACTAGTAAACATTAAAATATCGTTTGGTACGAGATGATAACAATAATGTTGCCATTCCGTTTGATATACGCACGGTACTGGCATTGAACTCGCAACTAGCGAGGAATTATGATCAATGGAACAATAAAACTAGTGTACAGACCATTCCGGCTCCGATATGACGTCACTTCGAAACGGCCTTTTATTACGCTATCGCTCCCGTACGCACATAAAACCACTTCCATATCCATTGACGGCTTTATTTTGAGTTGCTTTTGGACGTGCTGATTAAACAAGCAATGGAATAGACGGGTATCGACTGGAATGGCCGCGATCTAAAATCGGTGTTGCATAATTAGGCCAAGCCGATCGTTCAGCTCAAGTGCGCCTTTTCCATTCATATTTGCACCTTGCGTTCCTCTGACTCACCGAGTAATGTATGTATCGGAGTTATTACATTGTTTTGAGGGGACTTGATTGATTATCAGAGCATATTTCTTCTCCCGGGAAGGGACTGCCAGGTAAATATGGGTACAAGGTAATTGGAAGTTAATGAACGTACATTGATTAAAATGTGTTCCGATTTTGAGAGGGTGAGAACGTATAAGAATTGCGTTTAATTTATGAATTATATCGCGAATCGTAACTCACTGTCTATTTTTTTTTTATATAATATGGAAGTAGCAGACGAGCATGCATTCCACCTGCTGGTAAGTGGCTACTGCCGCCCATGGACATTTGAGCCCAGATAAGATTACATTCCTATCTCAGGTCGACCACAGATGCGCCGCTACCTCTCAGGACTGAGCCGGAATGCCTCGATAAAGTATGTCTGCCTTACCACACCCTTCAAACCAGAACACAGCGGCGCTTAACACTGCTGTTATAAGGCAGAAGTAGGTCTATGTTAATAACATAAAAACCTCGCTCTCTGATCAGCGAGTGAGGAAAAAATGTGTTTAAAACATCTAGCAGGTTTCTCTGTGAAATTTCAACTGCCAAACCCCTTTGAGGATGATTAGCGGCCGGATAAACTTTAACCCTACACGAGGTACTCGGTTATAAATACATTGCCGGCAAATGAGTTTATTGCGAGTGGCGTGCTGTATCAACAAAACGCAAATCAAACGCCACAAATACACGAAGTCCGTTTTCGTTTGATTGATATCGTTCTGAGAACTGAACTAGCGTAGAGACCACTGGCCAGAACTCCTTACTGGCGTGTAAACCATTTTTTTTATTACCATTACCAACGTAAGACACAGCATATAATATCTTTTGCAAAATAACATACAGAGAGTTCATACCAGTTTAACTGGTCTTACAATAATAGGTAACCATAACATACATTTAAATACACATGTTTCACAATCAAAAATTTTATCATTTATTTTATCATTATAATTAAAACCCCCGCAACCTCCCTCGCAGGTGGAATTTCGTAAAATCCGTTCTTAGCTGACCTCTACTCGCCGAAAGGAATATTCCTACCAAACTTCAAGTCTCTAGGTCTTCTGGTTCCAGAGATATCGTGATGAGTATCGTGATGAATATATCGCTGTTAATCTCGTATATATGTATATAGATATAGATATATAGGTCCTTAAGTAGCATTTATTTTAACTCCAAAAAGCATGTTAGAAGTATTATTAAACTAAATGTATTGCTAGCTCTGCATGTAAATGGAGTATCGCGCGATATCTCAAGTGTTCTGGATTTATATGTTAGCGGTGTAACTGCTGTTTGATCAGCACTCGGCCGCGAGGGCTTTGAACCGTCTTAGTTAATCGTGTTTCTAAATGGACATGCTTTATAAGAAATGGTTCATAAGTAATCAATTAGCGTTGAAATATGGACGAATTCCAATGACCTAAGAGCAGCTGCAAGTGTCACGAGAAAAACTGAAACGCAGTAAAATATAAAATATGAATTCCTATGTGTAAGCACTGCATTTAAAAATAGTGTACGTAGGTTAGTATAAAAATAACAATATGTGATGTATAATATCCCGATTAAATGAATCATCCACCACAAGAACAAAGGAAAGAAAACTATGATTTATTAGTCTACGGCGCAGCAGTCTCCATTTCCCATTTTTCAGTTCGATAGTTATAACAGGTCCTGCAATGCGTATGGCCGTAAATGAGGCCATAGTCATCGTTATGTGGGATTTATGGTCTGAGCAACGCTTACTTCTTTGCGGCTTCCTGCCAAGCGCTAAACCTGAAAAAAAACTAGTGAAACTATTTATTTATAATACAACGCCACGATATCCATTGAACTTAATTGATAACCAACACCTTGAAAAATGTCAATTGTTATTATCATTACAAGACTTCTCGATACGCGGTATAATGATAGGGTGCGACCAAATTTAGTACATAATTATGCCATCGTCTTTTTTTCAGTTGCAAAAGGTCACGCGTACGAATTTTTCATTCGTAACAATGAGATATGTTACGAAAACGAATGTAAAAATGGGGTTTATGAATGTATTCACTCGACTCGTATTGTCGATAACCATCTGGAGAGTATTATCTGTGTAATTTTGTAATAATCGATGAGGTTCTCAATAACTATCATGTTTACACGGCCCGTCGTGTAGGCACAGTTGCGTAAGGTATTCTCAAATTGCTTTAACTGTACATGGAAAGCGGACAGCTGGCCTTAAGTTGGGTCGTATATTTTTATACCCATAAATGTTACGAGTCGGGAACTGTCCAAGCGGGCGAAGTTGTGCGTTGTGGTGACACGGCACGCATTAGCCGAACCGAGCTTTCTGAACTTCATGTCTCGTCGGAAATTTCAAATGTACGCTTACTTTTATATAGTTAACCTTAGTTAACGATGTACTTGTGTATTAAAAAACTAGGCATAAACAACAAAATAAACGGGTTTCGTATTTTTTTATACTACAGCAATTTTCTAAAATTACGTTTTAATAGACACCTAACATGTTTATGAAATTGCACTGTAAAAATACCGATAATTGATAACAAACGCTTTCTAAATAAATGTTCTTAGTATTGTATTTTACTGTAATATATTAATCTTCAATATTTAATACCTGTAGATTTGAAGTTTAGACGCGATCTCATAATAATCTAAACTGTGAGCTGCAGCTAAAACTGAGAGGTCATTGATAACAATAACATTCCAAAGCCTACTGAGATCTGATAACACGTTCGTGCAAGATTCGAGATAGGTAACCAAACGGCTAAATATTGTAGGCCTTTAGCGGGCCACATAATAAGATCCTCCAAGGGCACATCTGCTGTGTAGAGATGTGAGAACACTGTGCATGTACCTATTTTGGAATTTGGAAAACGTTCACAGTGGCCGGCATAAACAACGCGGGTGTTTCAAACTTATTTGCATTTACACGGGCCGAGTAATTGCACTGCGCTTCGGGGAGAACTTTAATTAAACTTAAGTGTCTTACGCGAGTAGGTATAGACACTTCAAGTAGCTAATAAGAAAAGTTTCAACTTATACCTACTATGACGTACCCAACGCGTACTAAGCTAGGCTGGCGCGGGAAGGCACAGCTGTGATAGTGTTAATTTATAGTTGCGACAATTTAATTACTACGAAAAACAAACACACAAACTTTAATGATGCAAAACAGATTAATGAATAACTATACCTACTAGTCATTAAATACAATATTAAATATCCGCTGTACTTGCCAAATATCGTTTCCACACTGCATATGACATTCACAAAACACGTAGGTAAGTGATCTATTAAATTACACGTAAATTTCGGATACACCCCATTAAAAAACAAAAAGTAAAACAAGTTATGTTTTATGAATTGATCTATTAAAACCGTGTCTAAATAAGTAACTTGTGCGATGTGCTGTTCAGATTACCGGTTAATATATAATGTACCGGTTTATGGAAACATTGATCTGTCAAATCTCAAACTGTATGAATTTGATTAATTCACCTTTTTGTCAATATTTTACATATGAACTAACTAATAGTTTTGAATTTTTTTTTATAATCGTCTATTTTTTTTTCGATAACACCTTTTGAAGCTTTATGTTATTTTACCGATATTTTACAGAACGGTACGTTCGTTTAATACCTAAGTACACAATGCGATCCAGATGGTTATCGACAATTAATATACATGGTACAATGTTGTATCCGACTGGTTGTCAACAAACACACAGCTTTATATGTCAGCCAATGTAATAAAAATTAAAACACAATTAATATTTTTTGTGGCCACCTCGTTATTGACCTTGTGAGATTGCTTGCGATATGCCACTGCGACAAGGTTATTTATGTTTCGTGCTATTAACCTATAACAATATTTGATAAGCATACTGATGCTGTCACAAATATATTACAGATACGCCATAGTTATTGCAATAGATTCAGAGATGACGCGGGCAAGTTTGTTGCATGAAACGTACTTATTTATTTTCATCTGTAGCAAATCGCGCAATAAACATGAACTCACATTTTAGATTTCCTAGTTAAATTCAGTTCGTGATTCTGATTCACCCGTATAACACTGATGTACGCTGACATATTTGCGAGGGAAGTGGACGCAAATTGAAAATTATTGCTTGACGCTTAGCTCCGTACCGAGAATGCTGACCTTTGATATAAGTACGTTTAGTTGTTTCATTATGTATGGGGTTCATTTGTGCCAATTGACCACTTTTATTTCGAGCTGTAGTTATAAAAAGACAATCAACGTTATAGTCGAGCTTAATAAACCATATTTTAAATGTGTGTCATTTAGGCTTGAGGCTTGCCAGAATTTTCTCACGTTTTCTCGTGCTACCTCAAGGATAGATGGAAATGATAAGCATATACATACGTTTCTGTATTAAAATAGACACTCAAACAACTTGTCCACTTAGGTCATGACTTGTGTACGTGAGTTTCATCATAACAATCTACTTAATAGGTAAAATAGAGGTATCGCTGCTTTCTGTACATCGTAGGGAAAATATTAAATAGCCTTGTCCCTTTATGAACAACATGTTTGGCTGTTACAAGCAACGAATTCATAATTTCGACGCCTACTAACGTTTTCTCTTAATTTTACATATAAATGATGCCTTGACATGTTTCTGTATGTGATTCTTTATAAAAAAATGTTATTTAGGAGACTAAAAAGGCTACGTCACAATCAAGTGACCCGTGTGTCTGAGAGAGATTTTATACGAGTAGTGACTTTTGTCTTCTAATAATTGTTATTAGATAAAAAGTATTTATTGATAAAAAACATTTTAGTTAGTTTAGAACAAGTAAGGTAATATATGGAGTATATTAAAATAAATTGGTATAAAGAGCGTTAAAACATGAAATATAATATTGCAAATATAGGTACACACGAGGACAGGAAAAACATTCAATAAAGGAAACACTTGCTCGTGTAAGCTCGTTATCCTACAATCATAAATTTTACAAGTTTTAATACACGTCAGGACGGGCTTAAGTTAATAACTGCCAGCGCAATATTTTCTTGGTACACTATCTATCAAAATTTTAATAATCCCAGGTACTTTAAAAGACATGTAATACTTCAATTTTTAGTTAAGCAATTCAATGAAAATCTTAATTGAAATTTCATCAAACATTTTTATATTCATTTTACTTGGCGAGGTGTAACAAGTTCAAAAAATGTGTGCGGCTTACAAATTTAGCCAAAAAAATTGCTGCTAATGTTAAAATTTCTATCAGAACGTAGTTCTGAAACTAGAAATCGCCGTCGCTTCCACTACAGACGAAAACTCAGCAGCCTAGCGTGTTAAACGTATAACGCTGCCTCACCTTGCTTCTTTACTTTTACCATACAGTTTCATAAATACAGTACCTATCTGTTTTTCAATAATAAAAATTATTAATTTATCATACGTGTAGTAACTGAACCTTAGTATTATGGTTCCGCTTGTAATATATTCCGTTTAGTCGTGCACGTAGACATAAAGGCGATAGCATTCTGCACTTAATAATCATTTAAGGAACAGTTCAAAGAGAAAACGTGCGTAAACACAGGACAGAATAACAAAGGGCGCGTTGAATTATACGCAAACGATGCGAAGTGAAGAAATAATTACAAGTACCAGTCGGTGAAGTGAAGAGAACGTTAGAACTTCACAGCTTTGATGTCACAGGATTCGACGTCGGGGGGAGTCGTTAAGTTTTACTACTTGCAAATTCGTTATCCACATACATGTCATAATAACGCTCTTAAAATAAATACCTACTTAAAACTGTAAACGTTTTTATACCTTCGATGCGATTTGTTAGTCACATATTCTTTTAACACATACAAAAACTTTTTCTAAATAATTCCACTTCCTATATACTCCGGCCTTCAGAATGAAAGAGTCATCGACAGGCATGTAGGTAATGTTATGAATTATCGAGTCATTCCACTTTGTGGTAATTCGGCCAAATGAGCATGCACGCGTTATTACGGCGGTCGCGTTCAATATAATACGTTCCGTGTCGCCTCCGGCTTAAGCCTTTCATTTGCTTCTTTTACGACTACGTTATCGACGTAAGCCATGAACATTGAACATATCAAACCTGTTGTACCCGCCACCGAAAATCACAGCACTCCAGCTTTCAATTTGATTTTAACGAAAATTTTAATGATCTCGTAATTTGATTATTATACCCATATCAGTTATACTCATCGGGGTAATGGTGAAAGTAATTATGTTTTATTTATTAACTCATTGAATAATTTTCGTATCGCATACCAAGTTTTATTCTATAAAATTGTCTTTATGTATTATGTTATTCAAGAAATGTTTTAAACCATAATATATACATATTTTTCTTACCCACAATGGAAATTCATACTTTAAAACGAAAGGTCGCATTGTTTTTTTGTATTGTGAATTATAAAACAAAATTAAGTGATTTAAAAATAAAAGCATTTTAAAATTGTTTGAAATTGTGTGTACATGACGGCAGTAATGTTTGATAACAACAAATCCATAAAGCACATCACTAACGACATTAAGTGCAACAACAACACAGAGCTTTTACATATCGTAATAAAACAGCTTTAGGTAGAAAAGCATACACATTCGCAACTGGCTTATCGCCACAATACACAATTAGATATATATGTAGGTAGGAATGGCTTTTATAGGGTTTGTAAAGCCTATCTCTGCGTGGGCAAACATCAAGGTAGTCCTTCATAAGTTTTGCTAACAAACCCCTTTGTACGATCAGAGTAATGGCCGACGCGACGGTAAAGCATGTCCGTACGCACTATATTTACAACGGAACGAGTTATATCCGTGAGTAATGGAAGTTATGTAGCCGGGTACATTATTCCGTACTAAATCTCCCGTAGTGTCGCGTTTACTATTTAAATGTATTCATCCCAGAGTTTATCCAGGCGTCATGCGGCGTACGCCTTTTGCGTGGCGAGACATGTATGAATAATATCCATATAAGCCATTCCTATAACTTACTCTAGGCGTTAGTTAGACGTGTGTTAATAATATATACCTAGATGATGGAAATGAAACACTTTCCTTTACTTTAATTGCTGCTAACCTGGTTTCTTAAGGAGGGTTGTTAGGTACTATTTTTGTATATTAACGGTGTTTATTAATTAACATCTTATACTCTGTGCCTATCTTATCAAATACTATACACCCATTTCATACACAAATATTAATTAATATTAATCAATTAACATTGGTATAGAATTTTAAGTATTTTTTAAATAAATTAACTGTTGAGATTGTTATTGAATCAAAAATCTTTATACTTAATTTATAGGAAATCCATATATCTGTTCCGAGAGGAACCAAAAAGAAAGTGTAATTTAACGAAAAGTAGAATTTGATTTTGTTAAGGTTAAAAAGGAAGTAATTTAATCAAGAACATCGAAAACACGCCGAAGGGAGGTCGGTCTTGGGAAAATAAGGATACAAATAGGAAGGAGCACGAAAATAGCGATATTGAACCGGGAGTTGCGTAGATATTTCGAGAACGATCCGCCTAAAAACTCGTAGCGCGGTGCTTTCAGTAGTTTCCATAAGTTTTGTGATCAAATTGACAACATTTAGTTTAGAATAGCGTTGTTTATATTTAGGTATCAATGTGTTGTTCTCCGAGACGCGTCGAATGCGACGTTGAATAATGCAATGGTTGGTTGCATTTTACAAACGATTAGCATGCCTATCCACTGAAACGGAACGCTACCATTACCATTAAGGTTTAATTAGTCATTGATTAATGTTTTATATCCCTTTCACGTATCTCACATCGAGGGATGTAGGATAATAGGACGTGTTAGTTTAACAATATTTCTATGGGTAATATGTAGAGCTTACGTGTTACATGTATGAATCATACATACTCGTATGTGGGAAGTCATTTGATGGTAAAAGAATTATATATGAGTCAATCGTAATATTCCTGCATTATTACGTCTATATTCTTTATTACTGTACTAGATTATTATCGTTATTCACATTTATTAGACAAAAAGTACGTCATACAGATAAATATATTCACAAAACTAATGTAATTTGAATGAACTTAGGTTTCTGTTTTACATTTAAGCGGTTTTATATTTCATCAAAATGTAATCAAGTTTTCGTAATACTAATACGCATAACTATTACGGAAACAGATAAGTTGTAAATAAATTTAAATTTATTGTATTGTAATAAAACAAAATATAAATATTTAGTTTAAAAAAGAACTCATTAATCGAAGCATTATTACACATAATGGAGGAATATCGCTAAACGGTCATTCGTGTGCCACTTACGGCGATATTGCAATATCAGAGACCTACTTTTACTCATCGATTGAGGTCAAAATTACCGTGTCGATAAAAAAAATCTCAAGACAGAAGCCTTAGTAACACTAGGGGTTCTGTTAGTATAACTATTTTTTTTTTCTTAAAGTCTTCACCCACTTATTCAGTGCTAAACAATAGATTTTAATCATATTATTGGATACATTTATTGGAAAGTAACTGTTCTACTATCTAACTAATGTATTGAACTATGTAAACTTAAAAAAGTTTTTGTTCCATTTTCAACGCGATCATTCCAATACTTCCCTCTGTTCAGTAAGAATTCACTTAATAAGTGTAACCGGAATTCTGGTGGGTTTTTTAAATCTTGCTTTTTAATACGGAACCCTGCTATCATGTCGCAAGATAGTAGTGACGAGACGAGTTCGAAGTTAAGGCGACTCTGTAACCTGATGCGGTTACTATAAACAAGTGGATACATCCCTGAATGTACTTATGTTGTCTGCGCATTGACTCATAAAACAGCTTAGAGATTGAGCATTTGGGTACTTACATTTATATACGATTTGTGGAACTTGAAGTTAATAGGAGTAAAATCGTAAATGATATGAGGTACAAGTAGTCAAAATTATATTATACGTTCAGAAGTATACATTTACAGAAGTAAAAATGTTTTAAGAGCATACGTTATGTTAATTTATAAGAGTAATTGTATTAATACAAAGAACTGTATAATAATTACGTATTAAAGATTAAATGAATGAGTGAAAGATAAAGTACTTTTCGCAGCTCATCCTCACTATACAGCTTCAGACCGTTGACGCAATAAATTAGTTTTTACGTCTCGAGACAGTTACAGGTGCATAAAATTCCACTTCTGCGATATATGGGAGTATTATTTAAGAATTGAGACACCTACCACAAAAAAACGAGCTCTTATAATTACTTGGCAGAACCTTACAGGGAGTTATCGGCCCTTGTAGTTATCCCATTGATTTGGCCATAAATTACATCGACGCCGCACATAATTTACTTTCAGAGGCAGTGATCGGTAGTCCTTTGTGCCTAGACTAATAATAAATTATTCGCCAATAATGGTAACAGTTAGAGCTTGCATATTTTGTCATTCAAGTAGGCTTATACGAATAATTAATTAGTTCAATAAGTCGGAACAAATTGGTAATGGGGTAGAATAATTAGAGGGTCGATTTTTTTTTAAATATATGTTTACCTACCTATGTACACGTATGTATACACACAGGCACACACACACAAACATGTATATGTATATACCTGTACATATGTACCTGTACGTTAAAAGAAGCAAGACTTTCATTTCATTTTTTGCGTCTTATAATAGATAGGTATTCCTACAGCATCTGCTACAATGGTTTATTTGTTGAAGCGTACACAATACCTAATACGTTCAAGCCATCTTGCTCTCACAAAAACTTTTATTTATTGCCCTGAATATGTATGCAATAACTAAAAGCTTTTTCTCAAAACGTCTCATTAAATTGGAATATTATGATAATTTTTTCAATAACAATTCTTATACGTGAAAGACTTAAGAGCATAACTTTTGTGTAATATATTACCAACAACTTGTATTATTCGATAAGAAATTGTACAACGGGATTTAATGAAGTTAGTTGCAATTTTCTTAAGACAATAATAATCAATTGTAATATTCATTATTAATATAAGCGAGAATATATTTTTTTATTTTAATCAATTATACAAATTTTCATATTTTATCTGTACCCTTATACACTATATATACCCTTATACACACATAATTATATAAATATAATTGAAGTGCCTCTCCATAATTTCAAATTAACTCCAATAATGATTTATAGTTATTTACAATTAGGTACCCAGCTATAAACAACATTTCTTAATTTTTGTCTGTCTGTCTGTGTTTATCTTTCTGATATTCGAGAGTACCTAATCTTTGAAAGTACTAAGCTGATTCTAATGGGACTTTCGCCAGAAAATAAGACTTGTGTGTGGGTTATAAATAATTTACAATTTAGGATTCCAAAGTGGCAATCTCTTCAAATTACGTTAAATTCAAGTTTATTTTTTCATTAGTAAAATGATGCGTAGCTGGTTTGGTCAAAGCTACTGGACTGACTTGTATGAACTTTGGCACACAGATTGGGTATGAGTTTGATAGCCACATGATATTTTTATCCCATTAACACCGCGGGGCACAGCTAGTATCCACATAATAAAAGGTCTGTAACATTATATAGCCACATAATAAAAGGTCTGTAACATTATATAGGTTATCAACTTACTTTTCATATACGAATCGAAATTTAGTTCAGGTCTATCCCGATTTTACTGTATGGTACAGGTAAATAAGGAACAAAGAGGATAGTAAATGAATGCGGCATAAAGTTTAAACTTTTAAAAGGGCGAAGTTGGCGCGTCGTCGGAGGCTGGTACTGCGTTGTGCAATAAAGCAGGCGTCCGGTGTTATTTAGCAGCGGGCCAACTTCGTCCGCGCCGGGCGCCGGGCGCCGGGCGCCGCTTGCGCGCGGCAAATTAAGGCTTTTTAATAAACGCTCGCTGTCACACTCATTATGAACATAAAACTTTACCACGCTCTCATATCCTAGAGCGTTTAAAACATCACTTTTAAAACGTTACCCTTTAAGAACGCTTATAAAAACGATCGTTTCGAATTACCAGGTAAATATCGTGTTTTTTATTGTTCGTAGGATGTCCCCGGTGAAATACAGGCTAGAGATATGCGGTGTGAATATTGGAAGGCTTGGGTTTTCCTAGAAATATTCGAGACAAAATTAAACAAAATAAACTTTTTGTCATATGACCAATGTATAATTTATCACTGGCCTGCTTTTTTTGCAGAGAATAGCAAATAAGCACGCAAATCCAAAACTCAATTTATTAAAAAAACAAAGCTTAACATAACTAAATAATAAATACAGATTTCAAGGCATTATAAATAGGTAACTAATTGTACATTAGGTAGGTAATAGTTTATTTACAGAAAGCGTCAACCATGCTAACGCTTAGGAACACAAAAAAACACGAAAAATTTACCACGATGATAAACTGGTTTGCCAACACGCATGGGAGCAGTAGTGCAATTCGTCATTTTATGTCTCTTTCTCACTTGTAGTCTACAAATTTGAACGAAAGAAACAAGAATATAGGACCCATAAAACCGGTGACGCGAGTTTTATTTATTTCTTAACTTGTTGTGGACACATAAAGCATTTTCGATAAAGCGTACGCAGCTTAAACTGTAATTGCTTTGCGTTCGTTCGTGAATAATTTGCATGCCAAGAGCCTTAAATGAATATAAGCTCTTTTAATATATTTAAAAAATAGCCCTTTAAATATACCTACTTATATTACTCATAATTATGGAAAATGTCGTTTACAAGATTCCTTGGGATGTAAGTATAAGTATAAGTAAGTATAAGTAAGTTAATAATAATAAGTTAATAATAATTTAATTACATTTGGTGTAATTAAAGATGTTGATATGTAAAAGTAATTAATCCAAAAAATGATTACATATTACATTAATGGGATTTAGTGAAGTCATTATTTCATTATTTTTTTTTTAATTTCCAAGCACCTAAACAACCCGAAAATAAGCTTCGATATAATCACCATAGGCTAGGGAATTCAGAAAAATTAAATTGTGACTACTTGCGAGTATAGATTTATGGGCAATATACCTACTAATAATACTATATAAAAATCATACACCAAAACGTTTAGAAAAAAATATGATTTTTTCATGAAAATTCGTTATTACGATATACCTAGCGTCCCAGATAATATGTATTTATACTGGGTGCACGGAAATCGCGCATCGTCTTCTTAAACTCTACATCATGGCAATACCAGATACAGAGCACGTTATCAATTAGAACTACTTAGCAACGTTACGTCTACCTTCCAGAAAAGTTTAATATGCAATCTTGGCCTGTGCTCAGAAACATTTAAAGTTCAAAATTGGTTGAGGACAGTTATATGATAGGAACTGTTGGTGGTTGATGGTGTTCCCGCTTGGGGCACGTAGCGCGTAATAAATAAGGACAGAAAGTTAGTACACGCCGTGAGCAGGGCTTGTTCCTTATCTCCCGACAATGTATACTAGGCCGGGTAACTCAATACCAAGTTTTGATACCTTAGCGGGGTCGAGCGTCTTTAGAAGCTTAAAGAAAGTGTTCATATAACTCACATGTCTCGAGAGATTACTCTACGTAACACCGTATAGAAAGTTATGGGTTAAGTTCCTCCACACACAGACACCCATCGTTATACACAATATGTACTTACGCTATACACATTTACAGGGTAAGTTGTAAAGTGTAGAGCAATTTTATCTATGTATATTAATTTATTCCAGACTAGCGGTGGCCAAGGCTTCATCCGCGTCTGAATTTATTTAAAACGTTATTATTAAATTTTTTAAATGAAAGTAGGCTAATTTACTCCTTGTTACTTCAGCTATCTGCCAATGAAAGTCGCGTCAAAATCGGTCCAGCCGTCCCAGAGTTTAGCTAGAACAAACAGACAGACAGATAGGCAAAAATTGTAAAAAATGTTATTTTGGTATATGAACCGTGTTTACATACATATGCATGATACATACATAGTAAAAAGCGGTTATTTTAATATTACAAACAGACACTCCAATTTTATTGATTAGTATAGATTTAATTAATACATAACAAATTGTCATTGTACGAGTACGATTTTGAGTGGCGTTATTTTGTATATCATCTTCCATAACAAGGGATATTTAAAAATAGAACGCACACGTGGTAGCATCGTCTAAAAAGGACTATAATGATAATAATAGTCTTCTTTGACTCGAAAGTTATTAGCATTCCTAAAAATAGAATCGTTTAAAATTTATATTTGAATTTAAAATAGAGTAATATTAATTAAAGCTCCACCTTAAAGAAATTATTAAAACGATAAAAGAAAATTAATTTCGGCGAGATATCGTCGACAATTACGAATCATTTGTTTACTTCCTCAACTAACAACATGGCAGT
>DWQT01002205.1:0-14665 GCA_018244895.1 Myscelus amystis hages | reverse complement strand
ACAAAAAGTATACCTATGTACATATACGTAGTAACATTAATTATTATAATTCTTATTATTGCAAAGAATTCGCTTAATTATAAAAAACATAACACTTTTCATTTCAATACACTTTTAATTGTAACTCCGATTGCATTATAAATGGACCGACACTCAAACAAAAACTTCGACCGTCTGAAGTTGAATACAAGTTTCGCTGCCGCCCCCGAGGGCTTGGACTCAAAGCCTTCCGTGCTTTCCGCCCTTCCTTTGACAGTAATTCGAGTTGAAAAAAGTTGAAAAATATTACCACACCATGGCTTGATATATGTATTTTTTAAATTTCTACCATGCTATTTGAAGCCGACCGGATGCTCTTTGAGATTCAAATAAAAAGGTAACAACTCGCATTTGCTTTCTATTAAAAATGGCTAAAGATTTTTTGAACCAAAATATTTTAAAGCAAACATAATATACACATGAACCGATACTATTATAAAACAAACGGCATTGTGTAGTTTTATTGTTCATGGCCTACAATATGCCGTTAAGACCGCAACAAAGTGCGATCGCACGAGCGAGTAGAGGAACCATTTAAAAAGGAGTGACCTTTAACACTTTACGTGTATTGTTCCAAGTTGAGCGCGACGTAGCGCACATAAGAACTCAACATTGTAGCGCATCTGGACATTGCAAATCTCTAAAGTAACTTTTGCAACTTCAATAGAATCTAGGGTTTTGTAAAATTAATCCCCAATTTGTTGACGCTTTTTTTGACGCTTCAGATGTAGGCATTGAATGTTTTGTTAGATTTCGGGCGCGCTTCGACGAAGTGATTGCTATTGACCGTTTATAGCGTTGTAAAATTTCTTAAATGCTTTTATGTAATCCCATTTTAGGTAAGCATTAAGTGTGCTGTCGTTAGCAAGCAGAGGTATTAAGAGGATGTTGCTTATTGATTCTCAATTTTCGGCATTAATTTGTACTATTGCTGAAGGAATACCCGTCGTTACGACTTAGTACATCTTGTACCATATTTTGAATCTGTTCACTGCCACATGTCACCAAGTTTATCTCAGACTTCATAATTTCATTTAAAAGATCAGGTAAAAAGAAAGAAATAATGCATGCCGGTAATGTCAATGGTACTGGCTGTTATGATTTTAAGTAAATAACAAGATTATTATAACAATGAGAGTTTTGTGTAAAATATAATATAATTATTTATTTAAACAGTATAAGTAATATATATTAAACCGATACATCGTACGATTCTTATATTGTTTGTTTACTATACTTTAAGTGGCACAATACAGAGATGCAGTTTAAAAATAGTGGTTGTGGAAAAAAAAAAAGAAAAAAAAACTCAGTGACCAGTCGAGACTGTTCGGTCGTGAAATACACGCGGATAGTTGTTTTCGTGTCTCTTTTAAATCGACCAGTTACAAAAAATGTCTGTAAAAAGTATATTGGTATCATAAAAAAACAGTTTATTTTGTAATTCATACTTTTTTTAGGAAGCCACTGTTGTGATCGCGTTTAGGTAGGTATATCAAAACATATTATACATTTTTATGTCATTCTATGGCAGGTTACATTTTAAGATACAATCGATTGAGGTATTTTTTAAAGATATTTGTTTTAATTATGTTCCATATTACAGTCTGTTTAGAAAAAAATGTAAAAATACATAAATAGGCATAATTGTTCATGCTCATGACATAATGTTTCTTTTTGTGTCATTTGAGGATAAAAAAAAATTGTAATTTATGTTTATAATACACATAACAATGAGTAATGAATAATTACATAAAACATAATTAACAAGTGAGTGAGTTTTACATAATGAGATAATGTTGTTAATAGCAGCGATAAATTCTTGTGTGAGTTTGCACAAGTGTTATGGTTCGTCGAATAAATGTGAAGTGCAAGATATTAAATATTTACACAGTTGAACCCACTCATTGTTTGGACGTATTAATATATAAATATACCGAGTTTGGTAGGTATTTACATCGCCATGTATTTTAAATAACAGAGGTATCTTTCGTGTACATGTCGGGAACTAAAATTATACAGTTCTAGCATTCGAGAAAGCTCAAACTAAAGCTAAGCTCTAAATGATGGCTGACATGGAGAATATTTTATTAGATTATATGTAGATGGTAAAACATGTATATGGTTCGCCCGGGGCAGTACCACCGCTGCAACATTTCTACCGTGTAGTTGTTATTATTATGGAAATTGTGTTTCAGACTGAAGAGTGTGGACGCCAGTTACAGTGGAGCGGTTACTAACTAATACTGAACACATTTATACTAACCAGGATAATGTTACTAACAGTGCTATTCCCGTGTAATACTAATCGACTTAACACGGTCCCATTCCTGTACGCCACTTACATCTGCTGCCGACTGGTTTACTAATACCTCTGCATAAAAATAACTGCACAGATAATAAAATGTGTACAAGAAATATATCGAAATATACTTCAATTGCGTAAACAAGTCGAGAAGTCAACAGGATATTGACAAGTGACTGTATTGAATTCTGCTGTCTCGTTGTTTTCAAATTGAATTTGCCTTTACACGAAAAACCCTATTTATCGATAGCGTTATTGCGGGCCAGTCCAAATAAACCGATCATTTCACGTAGTAGTCTTATTCGATACTTAATAAAACATTATATTTGCGTAAACATATTATGTAATTTGTATAACCACATGTTCAATTTGTTTCGAATAGAATTATATTAAATAGGAATACTGTATTAGTTATGGTGAAACATAAACATATTTATTTGACCATATTATTAAATAAAACATAACAATGACACAAGCAATGTTATAATAAAATAATATAAAAACAAATTGCCCTCAATCCGATGTCAATAAACATAAGCATATAACTAATGAAGGACCTAACATAATATATTGAAAGCACAATAAATAAAATGTCACAAACAAAGCCACCATCACAATGGGTCCATTACGTTACCTTCAGAGATCGTGGGCAGGACGTTGACGAAGTTAACAATCCCGACGCCCGTTAGCTGACTCATTCACAAAATCAATTCAGCACTTCTGAGAAATGTCCGCAGATGGCGAATAATCGCGGCCACCAAACAGAGAGAAAAAAAAAACAAAACTATACACACACACACACACTACACTTATCACGTAGCCCACATAGATAAAAATCGGCCAAACAACGCTTTCGGCGGTTAGGATTCCGATGCACATGCGGCAATAACGCGAAGTGTGAAATTGTGCGATGTTAACGGGTTTACGAAATGGTGTGGTCACTGCGCACTTTTTCCCATAACGAGAGAGAGAGAAATGCGAACGATCACACGAGAGCGGCCTGGTTCCGTTCGCAGTGGGGGCTGCGCGTGCGCATGTCCTGCCGCGTCAGAGCGCCGGGGCCTACTGGCCCGGCGGCCGGCGGCGAGGCCCGAGCGCGGCGGCCGACGGCCGTTCACCGCCCGTTTTACCCACACCCGTCCCGCGACTAGTGAACGACCGTGGACGCGGTCGCGTGATTTACTCGCGGATATAAGCAAACATAAACAATCCAATGTTATTGTGCGATGCGGATGGAAATTGGGACACATCTCTCGATTGCGATGCAATTATTATATTTTTTTTATGTAAATGTAATAACAGATGCGACATAAATGCCAAAAAATAATTGTAACAAAATTTAGATGTAATTAAGTAAAAAGAAGAAAAGGGACCACAGTAGGTAAGAGTACATGCGACTGTCGATTGTTTTTCAAACATTTCGTAAACGAAAAGTATACGAGGGATGCACATAAACATTTCACATTTGAAATTCAAATATTTCGAATGCAATGTAAATGCATGGACTAGTCAATATCACAAATGAAACAAACAAGTATTATATGTATGTAGTAGTTTATATATAAACGTATAGATTAACGTGAACCGATTATCCTTTACATTCAAACATTGAACACGATTTTCAATAGTATTGACATTTAATGTCTCGGTGATGTATAGTTGAGTCATCATTATTATATAATAAAAGTTCATACAAGTCAATAAAGAAGTCTCGTAAATAATTTTAATCACTATATTAGTGTGGGCATCAATAAGTAAGCCAACAACTATAAAACCACATGAAGAAAGCACGCAACGTAACGTTAAATTAGCACAAACATTACACCGAAAAATTCTTTAAAAGGAAAATTACACTGCACCGAAGAATAGGCGCTGCGATGTTGGTACATAGGTAGAGCGTGTAGGCACAGTCTGGCCGCGGCACAACTGGTTTAGGTATAAAGTGCGCTGAACCGCCTTCGCCGCGACTCAATACCGCATTCAATATCAAACTTTATTTCGAACAGTTTCAATAGCGAACTTCTATCATTAATGTTAGCCGCGATAGCGCTGTGCGATATATAATCCGATGCATATACATGTATGACGCTCGGCACCTAGCCGTACAGTGTATTCGAGCGAAGTTTGGAAGTGCAACTCTACAATACACATACAATACAGTTGTTACATTGAAGTTATATACGAAATGACTTTAGTACAAATACTGTGAAATAATTGTTTCGGTGAGAAAAAAAGAATCTTTTTTGAGTAATTCTTCTTTCTTCTTTCTTTCTTCTTCTTCTTTAATACTTATGTGAATTTGATTAATGTGTGAAAGTATTTACGAAGTGGTTTAGTTAAAGCTGTCAAATTGAACCAAGTGTACAGCATTGCAAATGTGAATTTATACTTGTACTAGCCGACCGCAGTGCTGACGCGTTTGCATGCGATTTACAACGTTATGAAAAGCTGCACGCGGTCAGTAGCTGGGTGGCTGACCGCAAACGGCAAACATTACACAAGCATTACTAGGTTTCCGTCGACGCGAGGATGCTTAACACCAGTTATACAGTAGATTTTGAAAATTTCTACAAAAGAGGACTTTTCTTACCTAATCGTACAATTACAGTTATCCTTAACATCAGCTGATACAAACGAATCAATGGCTAACCGTAAGAATAATAAATCAATTAACGTTCTTTAAAATTAAAAGCTAACTGACCCAATTTAAATGGAATTCGAATCAAAAATTTAAAATCGCTTCCGACCAAATTAATTGGAGCGCACTAATAATCTAATGGAGATCGATTACAATGTGATGGAATGCAATTAATTCTGCATAGAGCGTTCCGTTCTGTTGCGGATTAGCCGCGGTCGTGTGGGCGGGATAACACAATAACACGCGGAGCCACCGCCGCTATCACCGGCCCGTTCGAAGGATAATTATGAGAATGCAATCTAAGCAAAGCGAAAATACAATGTTTCGATAGACGAAACATTAACATGTTAACATATTATAGTTTATGTATAGTGATACATACATAGCAAGCAGTAATAGTCTAGCGATTTGAAATTCAGCCTCTCACTCCGGGGTTCGATCCTGGCACGCATCACTGAATTCTTACGTGCGTTTTATAACTAAAGTTTAAATATCACTCGCTATAAGGGCGAAGGAAAACATCGTGAGGAAACCTGAAAACCTTGGAGACGTTATAAAGTGTATAATATTTTCTGAGGGATGAAGTCTACCAAGCCGCATTAGGCCAGCGTGGTAGACCATGGCCTAAATCACTCTGAGAGGAGACCCGGTTCAGCAGTGGACCACTAGAAGGGTGGAAAAAAAATAGTAATAAACACAAGCGAACGACGAGGGCAGCGAGAATCGTCCACGAATGCGTTTCTCTATCGGCGCTAATGTCATTCGTAAGTTCACTCTCTATCGGCGCAGGAAATAGGGTTATAATACAATTCCAAGAGAAAGCCCGCATTAGCATACGAAAGGCATTCTCGCCGTACCTGCCGGTAATAATCACATCTTATAACATGTGAGTGAGTGCAAGTTTATATTCAACTAGAGCGTAACAAAACTGAGTATGTTCATATAAATTTATTTGCGCAACAACGTAGAAACCGGCGGGCTTACAAAGGGCAAAGTGTGGTTACAATACTAGTGGCAATTTACATCGCGTGCTAAAATGAATTACATAACTATTGAATGTAATCAATACATAAGGGAAAACAGTACATTCATCTGAAACGCTATCTATTTCCATTGATGCCGGTCAATACTTTTGTCAGATATTCGTTCCGTATTTTAAAAAGAAGTGGGCATAACGATCCTACGTTACACTAACCATTATCAATGAATTACGCCAAAGACTGCTCGCGTTCGACGCTGCCCTGACATATTACATACGATCTAGCAATATGGCCCCTTAATAAAAGGCACGGGGTAAAGAAATAGTAAATGGTGTCCAAGCGATAAAGTGTTATCAATTATTCGAAATTATTACGTCACCAATAACATGCGTCATCACATTCCTGGTAATGTATTCATACGTATGCATTTTGCGCAGAAAACCGTCTCATGACACGTAAGTGAAAGGAAGTGATACGTTTCACCTATCTGTACAAAAATAGGCGATGTTGTACAGTTCATTATGTATATCTCATTTTGTTCCAAAGTGATTTTTTACAAAAAAAAAAAATTATTAGAGTTGAAAAAACCACCCGCCACTACGAGACATACCAATGTCCAGCTGTGGGACGTGACAAGCCGTCTAAGCCGACATATTGGTCAGTATCAGACATTAGTCATATTAGTCAATTAACCTAAGCAAATTTATAAAATATTCCAGGAATAACCATGAATCCTACTTCACGGCCAGTTCCATACACTATTGTTACGTGTATTCATGGCAGACAACTGCATTTTTGCGCGTAACAGATTGCAAAAATCGTTTAAGCCAAACAAAGCACCACAAGCAACTATTAGCTGGTCGATCGGACGCAGTACTAGTTAAACCACTTGACATAGCATCGAGAAAACAGTAGGACATCGCTTAAACGTGATTTTCTTGCTGCTTTTTCCTGTTCTAGTTTAATTGTCTGTTCACAATACTATTGAAACGAATTTACCGTACTCTATATTAACAGTATGTTTATAGAAAAAATATTTGTGTCAATATGGTTTGTATACATGTTGTATTGTTAGGCGATATGATGTTCTATTTATTTAACGGTAGAAAATATCTTTTCAAACTTCAACAGAGGGAAATCACCATTGCCGTTCTTCTGTTATCCAGTAAATACTTGGGTTATTATGTTTTGATAACGCTTTTGAGTTGATTTCAAATATCTTACTTAAAAATATTAATTTGTAGTTTCAATATAAAGTAATAATAATTATACTCGAATTGTACTTCTTCAATGTGTACGCCGTAAAATGCAAAATATGGATTGGACTAATAATTCTGTAAAATCTTTAAATGCACCCACAAATTTGAGCGCATAGATGCCTTTGTCTTTCTGTTCCAAATTAATGTACGTTAGTAAGACTAGAAAACTTAACAATTTAACAAGGCCGATCTACACATCATCCAAATCCTCACACAAAAACATATCTACATATAGTGATGCAGCCATCTCTTTGTGTCCTATTGTGAGATATATAAAATAAGTAACCGTATATTCTTTTATTTTCTAGTCGAATGACATATCGATAATCCTTGAAAATTTTCCATGCAAGTTGTACATCACGAGACTCGAATCACATGCATGAAAACGACACCGAAATCGAACAAATATGGACTCGTTAGCGCTCTGGCCAACATAAACGGTAAACGGTCGACTCGGGTTCAATTTGCCGAGGCATTCGCGGATAATTGTCGACTCGTTTATTATATATGTTAGCGTTCATTCAACAGTCGCGAAATGTTGACGTTTAAATATAATCTAACCGCAGCACTGGTTAGCTTCACTCGAGCTGTAATAAAAATGGCAAACAAAGCCGTATTTGCAAACGAATCGAAAAGAAAAAACAAACACGTACATTTATTTAAATTACAGTGAGCGGTATATAACGAAAAACGCATGTGTATATACGCATGTATATAATTTGTTTTAAATATTAGTTGCTTGTTATACTGTTATCGCCCGCGTATTGTCGCGAATAGTTTCTTATGGAACGGATCACACAGATTTCTGGCGGTTAGGTTACGAAACAAAAAAATACGTAAAATCTTAAGGAAGTTAGGTTAGACTGCTGAATTCAAAAGGCCTGTGTTACAGAATTCTAAGGACCGATGGATGGGAATCAGAGTTTTGTTACGATTACCATACATATTATATGGCCACTATATTTATTATTGAAATGGATAAGAACAATCATTGACATTCTGTAACAGCTATGAGTGTGTAAGTTTTAATGCACCTGCGTGTTATGTAAAAATATTAATTGTTATCTCTACTATACGGAGCCGTTATTTGAATAACATTGTGTTCGTTTTGATATCCTTTTTATCCTGGCACACGAGAAGTTTGCTTCAGCGAGCGGTTGTTAGAGAATATAATTATTTACATACATTGAAAAGCAAAGAAACGACGCATGTAGGACTGCATAATAGTATTAACCATAACATATTTTATTCCCCAAAACAATTGTGTATTCCGTATACATCACGGAAATCACGGAAATGTGTCATCAAACTTCAAAGGGACAACAGTGGTAACCAAACGTATGTAAAATAGTCTTATAAATAGTAAAAATAATACCTGTAGAAACAAGTCAACACTACTCGGTCGTATAACCTGTATTGCGCTGGTTGTTTTATGGAAAAAAAAAATTAAATTTTTTTTTCGCTGACTGAAAATACTCAGTATATTTATATTAAAAATGCACTTCACGAATTTTGGTGCGAGCGCGGTCAATATCAAAGCCGGCTTAAATATGTATCATACATAAATTCACGCCATACGGAACTGAACAGTGCAGAAAAGGTTACATTTAATAACAACGTATTTGGCAAAATGTAATTTTTACTATTACTTACTTAATTTTTATTTACTACATTTCGGACATATAACTAGAGTGTTACTATTACGATCACAATGTGTGATTAATGTTCATTTATTCACAATGATTTGATCAAATATCGCATATCTTTGTCATAGAAGTAACCTATAAAGATTAAAACATTTACGCATCTATCTATAATACAATACGTACGTCAATAATCAGGTTTATAATCTAAGACATTTCTACGTTTTACGATGCACTGGTACGGTTTTATTTGCCTTGCGCATCCGTTGCAGTGATCTGGCCGTAATACCAGCCAGCATAATAACATGGAAGAATTCTCATTCGGTTTTTTTTAACTCAGACAAACATACGGGCCCATCTGATTGTAAGTGGCCACCGTCGCCTATGAACACTAGGAAGCTCCGAGGATGCGCCAGTGCGTTATCATCTTCAAACGTGTGTATCACCAACAGATTGTATACGGAATGCTACTCGATCAATTCTATTCGTAAAGAGGTCGATCCAATGTATATATATATGGTATGCAGTGGCTCGCAAAAGAGATAAGCGGCGGTAGGCAGCTGGTTTATTATGGTACAGAGGTTAATGTTTCCCCGCGATACTCACACGGTCATCGCGTGTGCGCGGCTAATATTAAACTGCGATGTGAAAATGTTTATTATTATTATTAATCTATTACTGAAATCCCAACAATAACATGACTCACTCGGCCGCAATCCGTTCGGAATTGACCGTTTATTTGTGAAAACATTTCCGCGTGAACTCCGTTATTAAATTTATCGAACAATTTACTGTAATTTAATTGTATGTTTACAATTAACGGCAACAAATACTATTAGCAGTCACAGGGAACAATGATAATTGAATTATTACGAAATACCAAAGGTTACATAATTACAGTGTAAAATGGTCTAACACAACAATTGTCTGATTAGCAAGATTTCTTTACTTTTCACGGATAATTTTGGTATTTTCGTCTTTTCAATGATGAATTCGAAATTACAAGTAGGTATGGAAGTGTTTAAAATTAGTCGTGCTTCGATTCTATTTAGATTAGTCGAGCTGCGTGACTTGATAACGACCTACAGAAGTAACGTCCTACGCCCATGCTGATCGTTAGATCGCTCAATTGATAACACTAATGTTTCATTAATGCCCTTGAAAGTGTAATTCAAATAATACTAGTGTTTAGAAATGGTTTCCATTATCACATGTTTCTATAAAAGGTGTGCACACTAATTTTAAGATAAGAATCGAATTGACTAATTTTAATGTATAAAATCGATGTTTCAAATACGTATTGAGTTTAAAAAGAACACCCAATCATTTCAACTGCATACCTACGCTAAAGCTCTTAGTGTAAGCGAACGAACGAGTATCAATTTAAACCCGCTTACTGTGAATGTGTGTCACATTGATTTGGTCGCATGTGAAAATATTACGACCATCCATATTTATCGAATGCCTAACATTCATACATTTCACGTTATCATTGTAATTTCATGAGCCGCCCGCCCACCCGACTCGCTCGTGCCTTGTAAATATGTACAAGTTACACCGTCATGGCATTGGGTAAATCAAACCCGTGCCGTAACGAACGCATTGTGAGATATAACAGATAAATCGAAACATACAAATATACTTGAAGTGTGTGTATGTGATTTCAAAAAACAGCAATTGCCTTTTCTCAAATGTCTATACAGTTATTTACTAAAACACCAAGATTTTTTTTTCTATCTTTATATTTGTCCGGATTAATCTCTGGAACGGCTGAACCGATTTTAATAGGACTTTTGCTGGTAGATAGATAGTTTATAAAGCAACATGCATAGGTTTCTTTTTACAGTGAGATTCCCCACGGATCGGGATTTACGCGGGTAACATTGCTGGTAACAGCTCGTAACAAATAAATGTAGTGAACATAAATAATTTTAAGAATAGTCGTAAACACTTGAAACAAACATGCACAAACAGACGTCAGTGCGCAATACCGCCGGACAAATCGTCAATAAATAAGGAAAGATTTACGAGGAAAGCGTAATCATACCGCATTGCCCAGAATTATCACAAATGACAAATAAACGACATAATAATAACAATGTGCACAAAAAAAATGTACTCAGCGTCGAGCCGTGTAGAGAAACAAGTGAACATTCAGCTATGAAACTGAGAATGACTCTTGGGAATAGAATACGCTGATTTAATATTACTTGTGTTATGTTAATCTATATTTATTATCCGATTCCATTAAGATATAATCATCGTGCACCACTGTGTCAAATATAAAGTAAATAAATGTCTAGTACCCATACGATCGTAACAAAGTTTTACGTTATAATTCTATAAATGTATAAATAGATTTATATACATAAATTTTATTATAATTTAATTGCATATATAAATTTTATTAATTAAACAGAGAGCTACTACTAGGTGGTACGCTCGCGAATTAATTGTATGGGAGGTACATTTTTTACTATGGTAAATTAATACGTTATGAAATGTAAATTGATATAGAAATATAAATCGATGTAATATACTATAAATATTTCTTATAATAATGTGCATTGATGAAATATATACTTTATGGTAAGTAATTGTATGGTATTATTGTTAAATGTTATTATTGCCTACTTTATACGACAATAGAATCGTACGCGTAACAGGCAAAGTAAGAGAATTGTCCATTAGGTATAATACCACTTAATTCTTATCCTTATTCTTGCACATAAAGACGTAGTCTTATTCTTATCTATGACATCGAAAGAGCATTTAAACGTAAACATAAATGTCATAAATCTTAATTCCAACAGGAGTACTACATCTCGTGAACCTAACAATGGTCTAAGAGTATGGACATTAAAATAATTCGTTACTAACATGACTAAATAAATACACCTATTATATTTTACAGGCTAAGAAAAAAATCTGAAACTTACTTTTCTTATTGGTGCTCCCGAATCTATCTTCATCGTGTCCGTTATATGTCCGATCCTCGTCATACTCGTAAACCTTGAAGCTCTCGAAGGAATACAGTTTGACCGATTTACGAATGTCTTCTGTTGACTAAAAACTTTGTCAAATTAACAGTTGCGGAAACCTTTGACACTGTTCGAATTTCGCACTGTTAGAAATATTGATTAATTTTCACTCAGACACAGAAAATTAACTATCAATATACCGTGCAAATAACTAAGGCACAGGCCGTGAAAATGTTTTGTCGCGTGATGGAGTTTCAATTTTCGTATCGGCCGCGCGCACTGTTCGCTCCGAAACGATATTTTCTATAATCGAATACGAGAAAGTTGTATTTATTACACACGTCTCATCGTTTTCCGCGAACAATCGTCACGAGTCAGAGCGGCATTTTTTTCGTACGGATTAAAAAAAAAATCAAATATCGTTGATAAAGTTCGCGATCGCAACAACACGGGAGCTCTGTTAGTAGGGCGGGAGCGCTCGTGAGGGTCGCCGCGTGCCGTCTGGCGGCCGGGCTGCAGTCTCGCGAGCCGCCGCGCCGGCGCCCGGAATTGTGTCAGCCGGGTACCGGGAGCGGTACGGCCTTTCATGAACGCACCTCTCCCTTCGCTCCACGCTCGACGCGACGCATCAATACATTCGTTACCGTGTGCATACCCGGCAATTTGTAATTGCCGCTCACCGGCTATTATCTCTGAAAGATTAATGCCACGCGGCTGACGTTGAATTCATAATGGAAATGTAAATAAAGAAAGTTCACAAGAGTCACCCAGTGAGCGGGACACCTACGCGTCGCAAATGAAGTCATTTCAATATTACGCTCCACCGTTTTATAATAAATACTTACGACGCAAATATGTAGAGACAAAGGTTTGTTTGTGAATGTGATACTTGGTTCAAATGAACTTTTTATGCTGAATGAATTTAAAATAAAGGTTGTTATGATAAAAGGGTCAATTCAAGTCCCAGTGGGTATGTAAAATGGCGTCCTTAAATAAAATTACACGAACGCTAATAATGGACCAGAAAAGGCGTAGAAAGGGGTGTCTTTAATCTGTAAAGGTCACTATTGATCGTATAGGTATCAACTAAATACCCTTTTGTTACACTCTTTGGCTTTATATAATATGTTCAAATTCTTAGTTACGAATACAATAAAGTTGGTGGATTAAATTACAAAAATCTTAAGATAAACTATACAAATTACGCTTACGAAATCAACGAAACTGCCTCGATTATTCGTGCCTAATTTTATGCTGTATTTAAGACGTAATGAACTTAGATAATACTTAAGCGTATTCAAATTAATTAATTAGATTGAAAGATAAAGAAAGGCAGTAATTATCAGCTTTCGACATTCGTGACTTTCTACTTTTCTTAAGTTGGAATACGTGTTTCGAAAATATATTTTTACATGTAATTATATTTATGTAGATTAGTATTTCTTAATATTACGCGTTTATTATGGGTTTGACCGCTACTTATATGTTTTCTATCAGTTCAAATGAATTTTCTATCGAATAATTGATTATTTGATAAACCCTTTACAATGTGTGTATTGTAACCTTAAGTTGAATATTGATTTTAAACAAGAGCTATGACCATGCAAAAATTTGACCACATGTATACATACACTTTTATCTACTTTTTCGACTCTCTTTTAATATATCATCTCTCTTTTAATATTCACGTACTACCTTTTTAATATATTAACGGTAGTACCTACATATCAATTTGGTAGGGGTGAAAGATTTTGTACAAAATAAAACTAAAGACAACCAGCGGATAGATATTAATTAAGCCGTCATTTCCACGACCTCACCCTTTATACCAATTTACAGTAAATAAATATTTATGTTTACATTTTCAGTTTTCCAACGGAACCCACACGATGAATATGATTAAACGCCGCCCGTATATACATTTGGAAGGTACCTAAATCGCAAAAACTTAAAGACGACATTTTGAAATTGACAACAACTGACAGCTCCTAGATATTGAGTCATACGTGGGTATTTCACATTTCGCATCTTTACATAGTACTCGCATAAAACAAAGTCGCTTTCGCTTCCTGTCCCTATGTATGCATAGATCGTTCAAACAACGCAACGGGGTTTTGATGCGGTCTTCTTTAAATAGATAGATTGATTCAAGAAGAAGGTTTACATATATAACTAGTTCTGCAGCTTCACACGCGTTACAATTCAGAATTTCTTATGAATTTAGATATTCCAAAGACAGCAGGAAATTTTCACGGTATAGGGGAAGGGGAATTGTTTTACTCCGAATTAAACGTGCGCGAAGCCGCGGGCAAAAGCTAGTATACAATTAATTTGGTCACGTAGTCATTGGTCTGCTCAGCTTTTGAGCTTTGCAACCGTCATCAAAACCGGCGACAAATTTTAACGACAGCTAATTAACGATTCCAAGCGGGGAAAAGTTTGCTGAACTTGCAATTGAAACGCCATAAACGCTCGTAAATTTAACGTAAGTCAACCGATCGGTGAGTAAATAATTTGGAGGATTGTCTGAATACCATCGTTTTAACTCTCGAACGATTCGTAATTATTTATCATTATCCAGTGACTAGAGAACCCGATTGCTGACCAGAGGCCACGGGTTCTATTCCCATCCAGGACAAACATTTGTGTGATGAGAACATTTGTTTGTTGCGTCTAGGTGTAACAAATATGTATAAAAGGTGGTAGAACCCTCTGTGGTTCGACTCCGGCGGCACCACCGTCACATCTATTTCTGCCTTATAACAGCAGTGTTAAGCGCTGCTGTGTTCTGGTTTGAAGGGTGTGGTAAGGGAGACATACTTT